>ML397065.1:41012-164298 GCA_005239525.1 Nicotiana knightiana
TATATATATATACATATATATACATAAAGCTTACTTTTATATTTAAAGAAAACTATATAAATAAGAAAATCCAATATTTACACTATAGTTTAAATTATACTAAGAAAAACACTATTATAACTTACATTTAAATTAGAAGAAACCAAGTTAATATATATATATATATATATATATTCTATTTAAACATTGGAACAAATCTTATATTCTAAGATTGTGAATATTTTTTGGAATTTTTAATTTTCTTAAATAAAACCTATTAAGTGTAAGATAAAAATTTAAAGTATTAATATTAGACCTAAAAGAAATATTTACACCAAAATAATATAGAATTTGGGTGTAGTCAAAAATTAGTTGTTCACACCTATACTACTCGGAATGACACCAAATTTTGCAGGCAAGTCATAAATGACATAACAGAACTATTCCTGGTCTCGGAATTCCGTTCGGACCTCGATAACACAAAACACGTCCAAAACCACAATAGGAACCTATGGAACTTCTTATTTAAATATTGGGCGTCGAAACGCTCCCGGTTATCAGAAACCCATTTCGAACATACGCCCAGGTCTAAAATCATCACACGAAGCTACCGAAACCGATGAAACTTGATTCCGAGTTCATTTGCCCAAAATGTTGACCGAAGTCAAACATGGCCTTAAAGGCCAACCTTAAGGAACCAATTGTTCCTGAAGCACTCTAAACACCTCCGAATCCCGGACCACCAGTCCCGGAAAGTCATAAATCATAAAAAGCCGCTATGAGAAGTTTCATTTAGGGGAACGGGGTCCGATAACGCAAAACGACCGGTCGGGTTGTTACACTTTGTAGGCTTGCCACAAACACCGACGACCAATTTCTTCTTTTACTGTGTTGTCTCAACATTGCTGAGCTACTCCTTTTATTCATATATCCTTCGTTATTCTTTGGAGTAACTCTCATCCCTATATGCACAACGATCACAAAAGTAGAGCTCTATACAGATAAATCTTGGCACGAACATGGTCTAGAAGCTCGTCAACCATTGCACTCCCTCCGAAACACCCCAAATACACAATCGCGACTTGCACACTGAGTAGACCTTCCGTAGATTTAAAGTTGTTTATATAACTTATTTGGAATTGAGGTATATGGTTATTAAGGAGGCATACATACCGCAAGTCCCAGCTTTATCTCTTGCAAAATCTCAGGTCTTGTACATTCTGGGCCAACATCGATATAACGCATGATTCTGCAATCTATTCCTGGATAGTGGACTTCCCCACTTGGCACGAAGTCACAGATCGCAATATCTGATAATCCACAATGTTAAATTTCACAGCTCATATAAACCACCCCCGTTGCTTTCAACTTATCCCCATATTCTACAATACTTCATAGTAGCAGTCAAGAAAATCATGTGGGTCTTCAAAAGATGTACCACTGAAATGGAGTAGGATTAGTTTGATGAACTTGTCCAGTATCCACAAAGCATCGGAAGTCATAGCTACCTTATCTACAATTGGGGATGCCGCAATTGTCTGAACTACCCCAACTGGGTTGGCTGTTGGTGTCTGGATCTGAAGAGTGGCCTGATCAGGAGTGTGGGTAGCAGGAGTCTGGACCCCTCCTCCACCTTGAGATACGGCTGCTGCAATAGGGAGTCGGGGCTACACTCTCCATCAGACCCACTAATCGGACCAAAGCATCCTAAAGTACCGAGGTAGTAATGAACCCCTCTAGGACCTGAGCTGGTCCAACTGGAATGGTCCGAGCTGGAGCCCCTTCATCAATCTCAATTCGGGGCTCCGCAGCTGGAGCTGCAGTGTAAGTAGTAGGCTGTGTCTTGCCCCTGCCTCGGCCACTGATGTGGCCTCGGCCTCTGCACCTAATAGAAGATGCTACTGCTGCAAGACCGGATTGTTGGTAAGCGGAAGATGAAGCATGTGTTCTCACCATTTGTGAGAGAAGAGAATAGTTCAAAACTTTGGTCAGTACCTGGATCTGCACAAAAGAGTGCAGAATGTAGTATCAGTACAACCGGCCCCATGTACTGAGTAAGTGCGGAGCCTAACCTCGACGAAGTAGTGACGAGGCTACGACGGGGCATTAACAATATAACCTGTGAACAATATATATAATAAAGCGAGAAAAAGATAATAATAAACTCGATAACCAGTAACTTGCTATAGTAGATAAAAACTACTCGGATAACTCTTTTCAAATATCAACTGTAATCAACTCCTCAAATTTTCCGACGTTCAATTTAAATCATAATAAAAATTAGAGTATGGAAACCTTTTTAATAAAACCAGAGTTTTCCAAATCCTTATTTTCGAAAACATGTAAAACATACATATTCACCCTTATCGCTCCGTGTTACGACGCGCAACCCGCCCCCACATGTCCACCCTTATTGGGCCTCCCTATATATATATCACCCTTATTTCTCTTGTTGCGTAGTGCAAACCGATCCCACCTATCCACCCTTATTACTCCTTGTTGCAGCGTGCAACCCGCTCTCACCAGACAATCACATCACTTTATTTATAAAAAAGATTTTCACAATTTAAGTCAAAGCCTTTCACAATATTTATGTCTCAAAAATTGTACACATAGAAAGTTTCACATGAAATAACAGTAAGAGTACAATATGAAATAAGGACGATAAAACAATGAGTGTTCCAGACTTTTTTTTTTAAACAGTAAGGCATGAATATTCTCCCTTATTGCTCCTTGTTGCGGTGTGCAAGCCGATCCCATATGTACACCCTTATTGCTCCTCCCTATATATATATATATATCACCCTTATTTCTCCTATTGCGGCGTGAAACCCGATCCCACCTGTCAACCCTTATTACTCCTTGTTGCGGCATGCAACCCGCTCCTACCAGACATATCATATCAGTTTATTTATAAAAACTTTCACAATTCAGGCCAAGCCTTTCACAACATTTTTATATCAACAATTGTAAACAGAAGCTGTAAATCTCATAAACTTCACCAATTATCATTTCGTAACGAAGTCAACCTGAATTTATATACATATCGTAACTTTGACAACCATCTCATTCCTTAAGTAACAAAACAAAACCAAGAGAATAGCCAACACTTCCAAATTTCTTGAAGTAATACTTAACAATGAATCAACGAATGCAAATAGACATATAAACCTCAATGATAATGAAACAATTAAGCCCGGAAGAAAATAATTGGAGATGGGGGAAGAGATCATGTTTAATAGACAGCTTAGTGGTGCATAGATACTCGTCACCTCACCTATATACCACACACATGAAAATTCACATAGTATTTAAGTTGGGGATTCCTATTCCCTCAAGTCAAGGTTAAAGCAAATACTTACCTAAATCTCGCAGGCCACTCACTGCTCAATTATAGCTTTTCCTTTCGAATTTGACTCTAAACCACTCGAATCTAATCATAATCAGTTTAATGTCATCAATTAAGGCTATAGGAAGTAAATTTACTGAAAATTTATGATTTTTATTTGTTTTCTAAAAAAAAGTAAAAACCCGACCCCTAGACCGCTTGGTCCAAACTCAGAGTTCGGACCAAATTACGTTTCGCCCATTCACCCCCGAAACCCGAATATTCAATTAGTTTCGAAATCCGACCTCAATTCGAGGTCAAAATCCCATTTTTACAAAATTCCCTAATTCTACCCAAACCCTCAATTTTTACCATGAAAATTCTTGATTTTGGATTGAAAAGTGATGAATAACATCGGGAAATTGAAAGACTAGAGTTTGGAATTGATTAACTACAATTTGGGGATGAACATTGGTGAAGAAAATCGTCCTTAGGTCTTGGTAGTTCGAAAATATGGAGAAAAAGGGTTATGTCCGTGTTTAAAATTGAATTTATATACTTCATCGTGTTCGTGTGGGTCTGCCCGCGTTCGGATAGAACAAATGAGGCTCCTCCCCCAGGCCTGATTAACCTTATGTGTTCGCTAGGGCCCAACCGTGTTCGCGTAGGGTCTTCCCCCAGCCCACTGCGTTCGCGTGAAGGTCCCGCGTTCGCACTGAACAAAAAGGCCTATCCAATATTACTCTACGCATTCGTGACTGGGTGATGCAAACGCGAAGAAGAAAGGATTGGGCACCAGAAAACAACAAAAAGCAGTAAATTTCTAAGTAAAACATCTCGTGGCCTATCTGAAACTTACCTGAGCCCTCGGGGCTTCAAACAAAACATGCATCCAAGTGTAAAAATATCATACGGACTTGCTCATACGATAAAATCCTAAAAATAACATGTAAATCTATGAACTAAACCTCAAAACTCATTATTATTTCTCAAGAACACTTAAAAGTCACTATTTCCCAACCGGACGTCCGAATCATGTCAACTAAACTTTGTTTCTTACCAAATTTCGCAAATATTATTCAAATACTATAACAAATCTGTATCGGGCTCCGGAACCAAGATACGGGCCTGATACCAATGGTTTCAAACATTAATTATTTTCTTTATTTCATTAATAATTCAACAAAATAATTTCTTTAAAAAATTGATTTCTAAGGTTTGGGATCTCAGAATTCCATGTCGGGCATACGCCAATTCTCATATTTTACTGCAGAGATCCCGGGATCATCGGAACACCGATGGAGATCCATTTACTCAAAATGTTGACCAAAGTCAACTATAGTCGAAGTTGAACTCTAGAAATTACTATTTCTCCTATTTTCACATAAAAGCTTTATGGTTAATAAGCCTAGAATGGAGTCTTAATTCATAAAATGATCCATTGGGTCATCACAATGACATTTCACTAGGTTTCAAAGTGCAAGCTTCTGTCTTCCAACAACTCCATATTTCAGACTGTAGAAAACATGTCATTATCCATACTGAATTTCAAAATATCGATATGAGCGTTTTTTCAAATCAATTTATTTCATATGGATTTTTTCCTACTCCAGGTATGTTAAGGCTATCCCTTTTTGTTTTTGGCATGGTCCATTTGACACAACGAAATGAGCAAGCACGCAAGTTTCAGAAATGATTCTATTCTTAGAAGTACTAAGGTTGCCTATGTTCCTGATTCCCAATATGTCCTACTACCATATTGTCTATATGGGTCTCATAATATTCAACGAGATCATATTGACTTACTTCATTATGTATTACACTCATTTGTACATGTGCATTTACCCATGACTCAGACGGTGCTATATACGCATATGTATGTATATATATATATAATGTATGTATATGCGATGTGGGAAAAGGTTACGGTATTATATACGCACCACTACCTGATCAGCTAGTATACATTGATGATTTTGCCCACAGTGGCCGAGATGATATGATGGGATGCCCTCAGAGGCCTGATGATGTTATGAAATATGTACCTATGTACGACATGACATACATACGCATATGCATGATACTACGAGTATTTCATTACTTACAGAATTATTCTTGTTCTAAAAAAAAAAATTGTTTTCAGGCAGGTTCTTTTATTTCTATAGTTTGCCAGTTAATGTTATTTCAGATATATGAATTTCCTTGTTCCAAAATAACAAAAAATGCATGGCTGACAAAGAGAAGAAATTTACATGTGCATTATAGTATTGGTAACTTTTCTAAAGAAAAGGGAAATACTAATTGTTGAATAGTACGTATAGGAGTTAAAACTTCCACTTCCACTTCTGTTCTGATTCTGTATATCACGTGGAGTAGTACAAACAATTTCGGGAAAAATTTGGTTTTGATATATATATCTCTCTACCCAATTTGGAGGCTAGGTATTTTTGTTGTTTTGACCAAAGGAAAACACTAAACTGAAGGTTTGTTCTGCTACTTATAATTACCTTTTGAAGTATTTTCTTGGAGATATACTTAATGATCATTGTATTTTTCTCAATATTGAAAATGGATGTTTGCTCTACCTTTGATTTTAATTAGTGTCCAAGTTAAACTTTCATTGGTTTTTTTTTTACAAATTCTAATTCGTAGTACAACTAAGAAGAATTCTTGAAATAAAAATAATATGTTTTCACTAAAAACTGTTCTTGAAATTCCTAGTTCTTTTCTTAAATCTTGATATATATTTAAAGGGTCCTTGGGTTTTACTAAATAGTAGAGGGTAATGTTGAGGATTCTCAAAATTGTGGAAGCAAAATATCATCATGTGTTTTACTTGGTATCTTTGTGGATGTAGTAATCATGTTAATTGGTGCACTTTTAGTGGATAGTGAGTAAGTAAAGCTTCTGGTTCAAGAAAAATTTGATGCTCATAAATCATGCTAAAGTTGATTTTAAAATTCCAGTCTCTTCTTTTGTGGGATAAAGCCTTAAATAAATCACTATGATAACATTGCAGATCGAATTGATAATTTAGGTCTTACGTGTTAGCAAAAATCATTCGAAGCTTTGTTCTATTGTCAATAGTTCCATTTCTAATATTCTAGATTATTTTGAATAGGCCTGAATTTTCATCACAATATGTCTTTAAATAAATGTTGAATTATGGTTATGTTTCAGTTCTGCCTTACATACTCGGTACATTATTCTTAATGGTGTCCTTTTGTTGGGAACACTGCATTCATGCCTGCAAGTATAGATAATCAATTTTACGAGTCCTCATAGTAGGCGAAATGGGTATTCAGCGAAGGATCGGTAAGACTCCACCTCATTCGTAGTGCAGCCGAGTCAATGAGTCATCGTGTTAGAATTTTGCTACAGACTTATGGGTAGGCCGGTACCCTGTCTCATTCGATGTCAAACAATCTTAGAGGTTATGTAGACAGAGGTCCATTTTGTACAATATGTCAGAGGCCTTGACGGCTCATATGTATTCATGTTCTATGAACGATGGTTCATTGATAGAATATTTGCCCACTTACAATTGTACATTACGAGTTGTGGCCATGTTGGCCCATTATAGTGACAAACGGAATGAATGAGTTTCTGAGTGGTTCGCTCGGGCCAGTGCGGCACCCAGTTGCAGCCACGCTTCCCAAGGTTGGGGTGTGATATTTTCATGCCCCAAAACCGAGGGACGAGACCAGCATCTAACCGGATAATTTTTGTCAAGCGGACCTCCATTGCCTTTCCTATCCAACGCGTTACCCCGTGCACAAGATACAAATTTATAATGAATGTACAACAATTTTCCTCTTTCAAAGCTTCAATCCCTTAATGATCCCAAAATTATACAAACTAAGCACAATAGTTTCATCAAGTGACCATGATTCCGATTAATTACAACTACTACCCAAAATATATATATATACAACCCACACAGTATCTACGGAGCCTCTAAAAGTGTTAGGAGTTTACATAGACTTGCCGGTAACAACGCCCCGGCTATACCTTTTACAGCATAAGCAAAAGAGAATGATATAGTCAACACAGGGCACCTAGAGGAAATGGGGCTCACCAGAACTGCTAAAGAGATGAAGAGGAGGCACCACTAATGGCGGACCGAGCTACCTACTATAGAACCATCTACGTCCATATAAAAGATGTTGCGCCCCCGGAAAAAGGGACGTTAGTACCATTGAATAGTACTAGGATCTATAGACAAACTTTACTCTATGTAAAAATAAGCAATACACATATAAGAGACAGTTAAAGAAACTCAAACAAATATTGGACAGGGATACAGAGAATCACAAATGAGGTTTTCGCATTTTCTTATTTCAATTGTCTCCCATGTTGTGATGCGTAACCCGATCCCACCTTACAATCATATTCCACCCTTATTTCTTCTGTTGCGACGTGCAACCCGATCCCATATCACAGACACATTACACCCTTATTAATTTTGTTGTCGCGTGCAACCCGATCCCACCTTACAATCATATTCCACCCTTATTTCTTCTGTTGCGACGTGCAACCCGATCCCATATCACAGACACATTACACCCTTATTAATTTTGTTGTCGCGTGCAACCCGATCCCACCTTACAATTCTGTTGCGGCGTGCAACCCGATCCCACCGTACAATTACATTTGATAGAAACATCAACCAATCAATTCAATCACAAGGATTTTCATCATCAAGAATATACATTCGTAACAACCAAATAACCATGTGAAGTCAAGGCCATAGCAATCTTTACCAAACGGTGAGTCATATACGGCATACCATCAACATATAGTTCAATAAGATAAATCCACATTTCCCCTCCATTACTCGCTACACAGCATTTAGCACTTAGGTACATTCAACAATTTGATTCATTATCATTTCTTTCATTTTGCAGCACATCCTCTCATACCGATGTTTTCAACATTTAACGAGCTTTGCATATGATAGAATAAGAACAAAGAATCACCTTTTCACAAGTTCATATAACATGGTGGCATGGTAATTAACTAGGACAATCAGGGAACAGAATCTTACGCCTCAACACATTAGAACAATCGATTCACATATGCATAAGCCAGAAACTCATACGATTGCTTTGACACCAACAAGGCGACTCTATGAAGATTAAAGTTAGCCATACATACCTTGAATCAGAATTCCCCTTTAATTTTTTTATCACAAATCACCAGACCGTGTAGCACCGTCAATCTATTCCACAATGTGACATATTTCACTTAGAATTAGGAACCATAAACATAACTCGAATTCATTTAGGAATTTTATTGAACGCTGTGTGACCCCTTAGATTACTAACCCCCTTTTTGTTAATAATTACCCAAACTCCTTTCCCTTGACTAAATCAGGGAGTTTAATTTACATGCATGCAAGGTATCTGCTTTTATCTCCAAGAATCAATTTAAGTATTGTACCCTTTTTAGCCTAAACCTGAGAATTAAAAGGAAATGGGGTGGGGACTCACCTCTTAGAGTGAAGAAGATTACAGTTACTCAATAACTTACGGGCCCGAGCGATGGTGAAGAATCAATTTTGAGTGAAGATGGAACCTTCTCTCTCAATAACTCTCTCTTCCCTCTCTCTATTTTGTTCAGAAAATACTTAAAATGGAACGGGGTAAGTGTTTTAATTAACTGGGGGTCGGGTATAAAAATTAGAATTTTAAAAGTCCCGAAGAAGAAATGCGGTCAGGAATGCGATCGCATTCCTGCTATGCGGTCCGCATTCCTGTCGCATAAATGGACCTCAAATGGGACAAAATGGGAACCGGACTGCCCAGGTATGCGACAACTATGCGGTCCGCATACCTGTTATGCGATTGCATAGTGCGTCGCATAACCTCCTCCGCACAAATGGAGGTGCAAGGATGCGACAACTATGCAGCCCGCATTCGTGAAATGCGATCGCATTCTAGGCCGCATAGCTGTCCTCAAAATGGACAGCAAACTGTCCAAGTATGCAACCACTATGCGGTCCGTATACCTGATCTGCGATCGCATAGTGGACCGCAGACCTGCACAAATCTGGAAAATTTTATCTTTTAAGTCCCGGGGTACTTTTCACTCAATAAGGGTCCGTTTTAAGAATTTCTACAGTTATAACAACACATGGACCTATTTGGGCATTATTTTTACCCATGAAATTTTACGCGTCTTTACATTCTCCCCCACTAAAGGAGACTATCTCACTCCTGATCTTTGCAGTCTTTCCTGAAGGGAAGAACCTTGCCAGAAATTTTCTCGCCAGATCGTTCCATGTTGTGATGGAATTAGCTGGTTCTGCCTTCAACCATCGCTTTGCTTCACCCAATATAGAGAATGGGAAAAGCGTGATCCTCACATAATGTGGCGTGACCCCATTAGTGATATAAGTATCACTAATCTCCAAGAAGTTCAGAATGTGCTGTTGTGGATCCTCGTGTGGAAGATCCAAAAACTGCCCGTTTGCATGAAGTAGTTGGATTATGCTCTGTTTCAGCTCAAAGTGCCCAGTGATTGTGGGCTTCATGATGCTGGAGGTAACATTAGCAATACTGGGCATTGCCACCTCCAGAACATCCATGTGTTGTTCCTCTGCCATGTTCACAGGAAATCGGATGAAGTCCTGAATATTGTCTATATCTCTTGCTTCTCGCAACCTCATGTGAAATGATCTCTCAGGTTCGGGGTCAAAGCCGTCAAGTCTATCCTGGCTTCTGACCCTACGCATTCACTCAAAGTTCCTGAGATTAGAGCAAAAATCATGTGACGTTGGACTCAATGAAAAAAACAATTAAAGCAAGTAACTAAAAAGTAGTCTATATTCAAGTCCCCGGCAACGGCGCCAAAAACTTGTTGGTCCCAAACGCACATGCAAGTATACGTGGTCGTAGCAAGTAATATAATGTTAAATCGAATGTCGAACCCACAATGACCTGCGTAAACTACTTGCTGAACCACTCTAATTGTTATTTAATCGAGCCAAAATAAAATCCAGAAATGTACTTGATTTATACTACGATTCTATGACTAACTAATTCTTAAGTGACAAGAGTATTGTTGTGTATTCAATTGAGATAAGTATTCCAGGGTTGTGATCAATTCTCTTGTATTCTAATTAACTCTCCCCTTCATATAATTCACTCATGGTTGCTAATTAATCGATAATTGCTCTTATAGCCTCTCCCGAAGCACTACTCGCTTATTCTTAATATATTTACGCCTATATTCCTACGAAATTGATCTATTAGAAGGCACTAATATTATGATGTTTAATTAAGGATGGTGACTAGGTATATTCTTATCCTAACCACAAATCCGCTCCCCTAAAGGGTTAAGATCATGCTCTCTACAATTCTTCTCTAATCTATATACGGCTTTCCCAAGCATAACATAGATAGTATATAGAAGCAAATTGTTGGCCAAACAATTAAGCAATTAAACACATAATTGAAGAAACAACCATATATTGAGTGAACTATAATCAAGGTTAAATTAATGTCGAATAACAATATTCATGGCTAACCCACAACCCCAGAACAATGGGTGTTTATCCACTCATGCTAGAATTAAACAATTGCATAAGTGTTGCATCAATGGAAAATACTAGAATAAGATGAAGAAAACTGATAATCCTTTGCTTCCTAACGATCCCGTGTGTATCTTCTCTCAAAAAATAGCATTCCTCCCCCAAAGTTGTGTTTTTGGGTCTATTTATATGTTTGGGACAAACCCTAAATGTGTAGGAGACTTCTGTTCATACCGGGAAACACTTAAAACCTTCAAAACTCGGCTTGGACCGGATCAAAGACCCCAGGCGTTAAGCCCCAAACGCGCAGCTATAGCCCGGCCACGCCTGGCGTTAGGGCTCTAACGCCCAGCTAACGCATGGTCATGCAAGGCTTTATAGCCCAAACGCCCGGCTATAGCTCGGATTACTCCTTTTTGACTCTTGAGCGTATTTTTGACGTTTATGCATCCATTTAGCTCGGCTTCCATCTCCAATTCACCTACACATGAAATAGACTCCATTATGCACATATGGCGAGTCTTTTTTTATCACAAACGCACATAAAATGTAAGGTACATAATGCTTAAAACCATGAATTCTAGACACGCATCAACACCCCACACTTAGACTCTTTCTCGTCCTCGAGCAATGGGACAATCTACTACCCTTCAACATGTACACATTTCATTAACAATGAGTATTTTACTTTTCAATCACACACATTACCCCTTAACTATGATCGATACTGGCAATCAAGTATGAACATATAAAATTTTACATTCTTTCCCTTCTTTAAACATGCCCAAGTATAAAAATTTAATCAATTATACGAACAACCTAATTGCAACCACCCAACCTCAAGAGTCGACTTGCAACCACTAAGCCCTCTCAGTTCACGCACCTACCCAACAAGAAAGTTTACAACATTACCAATCGTTCATGACATCATGTGCCCTCACCAACAACGAAAGGGTGAATATAACTAGTCCACACATTCAAATATACTTTTGAACATAATTTAAGGACATCACACAATTGAACAAATTCACTCACTCTCACAAAGAATTCATATGCATCCCGTGGTCGTACCATAAGCTTTCCCATAGTGTAGATCTCCACTAATTCAAGTTAGCCAAATCTAGGATCAATTAGGACTTTTAAGGTTGTAATGTAGGCTAAGGGACGGGTAGGATATATTTAGGAATAGTGACTAACCCTCTTAAGCACTTTAATGAACTACCTTCACAAATCAACACGTATTCTTCTCAACCAGTTCACTTGCCACAATTCATATTCAACATATCCCTTTTTCAATTAAGCACTTATATATTTTCACTAGCACAAATTAATAAAAATTGGAGGTGTGTATCTTTTTGTACATACTTTTACTATCATCTTTTTTTTTTCTTTCTTTCCTACACACACTCCATATATGAAGATTCAATGGCTAGTGACTTTTGAATACAATTTTTAGTGCACTAACANAGGAGGAAAAGGTGCAAAAATCTCAATTTAAGAAAAAAATAGGGGTACAGCTTGTAATGTAGGCACCAAAGAAAAGGTCAAAAGGTTCAAAGGGGCTAGCAATGGAAAATGTAATTCTTATGTGACAAGAACATCCATGATCAAGCATGAAAATGCTTACGTCATCTGCTAGACTAGCATAACCTACAATTGCGCTTCGATTAATACATGGGGCAAGTTCTAGACTACACATGATAGCATAGAAAATCATTAAATCTCACTCACACATTGCACATGACTCAATCACAATGGTTTTATTCAACTCTCAAGTGAAGCAAGCACACAAAATTGAGAGAATTAAGCAATATCACACTATGTAGCATACAAGTCAAACAACTGAGCTAAGGCGTCACAAAATAGGCTATTTATTTTTACTTAGGCATCATATGTCAAACCAAATATAAGGGAAAGCAGAATGTATGTCATAACCTAATATGCCGGCATCAAACATGTCATAGGGTATTTCTCAGTTACTTAGTTTCTTCCTAACTATTCTAAAAAAACAAAAATAATTTAAAGTACCCGGTTCAAGTTACACCCTTGGAAAAGAACTGTGGTCCAAAGAAAAACAAAGGGGGAATTACTACACTACCTAAAACAAAAAATCTTTTTGGTATTTTCTTTAGACTTACTTTCCTCAAGAGAACTATCTAGGAGATCCATCGTTGGGAACAATCCACATATTTATATATATAAAAAAACAAAAAACTACTAAAACTTAAAAGAAAAATCATTTACTACCATGAATACAAAACTACAACACGAAACCATATATGGTGCAACAATTCCACAATACATATGTCCAACACCCCACACTTAATTCATGCACTGTCCTCAGTGCATCATATATAGACAAAACAAGTATTAGAAGCAAGGTACAAGAAACTCCCTGATCATTCAGCGTCTTCATCATCCGATGCTCTCCATTCCTCCTCATGCTCATCTTCTCCATTATCTTCCTCATCTGAGCGCATCGGCTCTACATCAGAGTCGTCAGGTGTTTTGATATCCTCATCATCTGGGAGCCTGTATCCCTCACCTGCTCCAATCATCTGCTAAGCATGAGCATGGAGCGGGTATCTCTGATCTAACTTATCTCCCTCTTTAACTGACGCTGGGCGACCTCCTATTCGCAACTGCAAATCCATCATCCCATAAAGATGAGCCATGTAGTTATCATCCCGCGCATTGCGCTCGGCATTGGTCAGTGAAGACTCTTCTTTCGGTCTTAAGCCAGTGATATCAGTCTCTCATGCGAGTTGATCAATGGTATGGTCAAAGTTGGGATCAACCGCTACATTTTCATTTAGCAGGAACTGAGTCAGGAAGTTTGGGAATGGTATTTGATCAATTCTATTACTAGAATGCACCAACCCCGTTTGGTAGCGCATCAGATGGCCCACATTCACTCTCTGCCCCGTCATGAGGAAGCAGAGCACACGAATCCTCTCTCGGCTGATTAAGGTGTCATGGGTGCATGGTAGTATCCGTGCATTAATCACTTTAAGCCACACCTGGGTTTCAGCCTTCATTTTCTTCTTGGGAAACCTTTTATGGCGATTTGTGGCTCTATCCCGAATCCAAGAAGCCTTGTACTCAACCCCACAAAGTGTGTGCCTCACCTCTCTATAGTTAGGATGTCGGATGAATTGCTCCGGAGGCTCCACCGGAACATTGGTGCACCTAGAAAATCGCATATGGCCTTGGCTGAAAAATCCACCAAGTGCCCACGAATTGGCACCAATTCGTCATTGTCCTTAGGGTCAAACCCTGCATAGAATTCTCGGACTAAGTTAAGGTTGATGTGACCATTGTGCCTGAACACATATCCTAAACCCAACTCATGGATGCTCCTCCAAATCGCCGGGAATTTTGTTCTCAGACTCCCTTCCTTAATGGCCCCTTCAGGGTGAACATGCTTGGGCTCGCAGCATGCATACCATTTCTTGGATTGTACTGGTATGCTGTTGATACCATATTCCCGTTGGCCAAAGGGTTGCTGTCTCATAGCAGCGACAACAGCTACTGCTTCCTCACCAGTCATACTGGAAGTAGCATCTCCCCCTTTTCTTTTCTTCTGACGTGGTGGGGGTTTTGCTGTGGTTTTCGCTGGGGCCGAAGACGTGGCCTTTGCGTTGCCTGTGACTCTTCTGGGTAGAATCATTTGCCCTGCACAAATGATCAGTAGTTAGTGGCTGTCACACAATATGTACTATATGTTTTCCCACTTTTCCAAGGTTTCTCAGACTTCACCTTTGCGAGTTTATGAAAAATTAACACATAAGGCTTCTCGTGAGCCTCTTCACACTTAAACTTCAGGGAGTTCAAGATGCATGAAACTAGTGGTTTTTTCCCAGAGACTCGGGATCCAAATGGGATATGTATTGCCATTGAGGCATTACATCGAGCACTTGGCTAGCACAATTTCCATGGGAGCTCTTATGGATTTGAGGGACTGCCTCATGTACCCAAATTTGTTTGGGATTCTATAATACCACTTAGCTTCACAATTTCAGCCCATTCCTAAAGGGTTTCGGGGATTGGCATTCACAACACAATACAATATGATGATGAACTGCATAAACCCATAAAGAATCACCATGAATCAAGGAAACATCTTTTCATAATTGTAACACCCAATTCGCAGTAACAAAGGATAGAAATAAAATCATACCTCAAAGATTGATGTGTGTTTGTCGGGTGAAGTGCACCACGAAATTCGAACCTGTGCAGATCTGTGTGTGTTGTGGGTGTTGTTGTAGTGAAGATGTGTGCGTTAATCTATGTATTTTGGTGTGAGTATGCTAGAAAATCTGTGTTGGTTGTGTTCTTGGGAGTAGAAACTTTCTTGAGAGAGAGTTAGGAGATGTAAAAATAAGAAGAGGGAACTTACCTGGCGTTTGGTGTGTGTTTTAGTCAATAATCCCGGGCACCCTAGCATTATCCAGGCGTTAGAGTTAGAACGTCCAGACCACCCTAGCGTTAGCCAGGCATTTGGGGCTTATCTCCTAATGCCCCCTGGTGTTAGCCAGGCATGTGGGTCTTATCGCCTGATGCCCCCTGGCGTTAGCCAGGCGTTTGGGGCTTATCGCCTGATGCCCCTGGTGTTAGCCCCACTTTCCGTCATGCTTAAACAATGCTCCTTTCACCCGAATGCACTTGCAAGCTCGTTAGTACCTATAATTACATGAAATACTTCTAGCTTTGCTAAGATTTAACTAAGCATTGGGTTGCCTCCCAATAAGCGTCTTAGTTAATGTCGTGGCACGACGATTACAACAAGTCAATAAGTTGCCTCCTATGAAGCGCCTGATTTAACATCGCGGCACGACGCAGAATCTTGCCTCACTCATCAGCGAGCACGACTTTGGTCTTCTAACGATTTATGGTACCACTCCAATAGTGTTTGACTCTATGTCCGTTCACTAAAAAATTTCGTTCACCATGTATAGCTCACAACTCAAGTGCACTATATGGGGCGACTCTCACTATCTCAAACGGGCCTGACCATCTCGATTTCAGCTTTCCAGGAAACAGTCTAAGCCTAGAATTGAATAATAATACCTGTTGTCCTGGCTCAAAATGACGTGGATTTATATGTTTGTCATGCCATCTCATGGTCTTTTCTTTGTAAAGTTTGGCATTTTCATATGAGTGCAACCTGAACTCATAAAATTCATCCAACTGCATCAATCTTTTCTCACCCACGGCTTCAGGTTCATGTTTAGCTTCTTGATGGCCCAATGCGCCTTGTGTTCAAGCTCTACGGGCACGTGACATGCCTTCCCATAGACCAGCTTGTACGGTGATGCCCCAATTGGTGTTTTATACGTTGTTCTGTATGCCCATAAGGCATCATCTAACTTAGCAGCCCAATCTTTCCTGTTCACACTCACCGTTTTCTCTAATATTTGCTTGATTTATCTATTGAATACCTCTGCTTGTCCACTTGTTTGAGGGTGATATGTTGTTGCAACTCGATGACGGACCCCATATTTAGCTAAAAGGTTATTCAACAACCGATTGCAAAAATGGGTTCCTTCATCACTAATCAAGGCACATGGAGTACCAAATCTGGAGAATATATTTTTCACAAACGCAGCGACAACCATGGCATCATTCGTCGGCAATCCAGTTGCCTCCACCCATTTCGACACGTAGTCAACTGCTAGCAAAATGTATTTATTTCCCCTGGATGATGGGAATGGACCCATAAGGTCTATCCCCCATACATCAAAAATCTCTACCTCCAAGATATTATTCAAAGGCATCTCGTGCTTCCTTGTTATCGTTCCTGTTGTCTAGCACTGGTCACACTTTTTAACAAATGTGTGGGCATCTTTGAATAGCGTTGGCCAAAAAAAACCAGATTGTAGCACTTTCGCCGCTGTTCAATCTCCACCATGATGGCCCCCATATGGTGATGCATGACAATCATACATCACAAGTTCCACTTCTATATCAGGAATACATTTTCTCATTAACTGATCACCACATTCTTTGTACAGGTAGGGTTCATCCAAGTAGTAAAACTTTACATCGCATAAGAACCATTCCTTGCTTCAGATTCTATTTTCGGAGAAAGTACCCCACTCACCAGATAATTCACATAATCGGCATACCATGGAGGAGGGTCTTGGGTTATAGAAAAAAGTTGCTCATCAGGAAAAACTTCGTTAATATCTCCACCATCCTCAACATGATCATGATTTTCCAGCCTTCACAGATGGTTATCTACTTGGTTATCAGTGCCCTTTCGGTCTCTTATCTCCACATCAAATTCCTGCAACAAAAAAACCCAGCGCATCAATCTAGCTTTAGATTCTTTCTTTGTAAATAAATACCTGATTGCTGCGTGATCTGTGTGGACAATAACTTTTATTTCCACCAAGTATGCCTGGAATTTTTCAGAGGCCCACACCACAGCTAACAACTCCTTTTCAGTGGTGGTGTAATTCTGTTGTGCATCATCAAGGGTCTTACTCGCATAGTAGATGGAATAAAACACCTTGTCTTTNGAACTTGACATCTTTTTCTAGCAACCTGCACAACGGAGTAGCAATTTTAGAAAACTCTTTAATAAAGCTCCTATAAAATCCTGCGTGTCCCAAGAAAATCTGGGACGCCCTTCACTAATATCGATGGAGGTAGTTTTTCAACTGCCTCCACTTTTTGATACTCTATGACCCAAAATGATGCCTTCCTGCAACATAAAGTGACACTTCTCCCAATTTAACACCACACTCGCTTCTTCACAACGGGCGAACCCCATGCTCAGATTTTTCAAGCAATCATCATAAGATGACCCAAAGACTGAGAACTCATCCATGAATACCTCTACGAATTTTTCCACCATGTTAGTGAAAATAGCCATCATACATCTCTGGAAAGTGGCTGGTGCATTGCAAAGACCAAATGGCATTCGCTTGAAGGCGAAGGTGCCGTAAGGGCAAGTGAACGTGGTTTTCTCCTGATCCTCTGGGCATATGACAATTTGATTGTAACCTGAATACCTATCCAGAAAGAAATAATATTCATGTCCTGCTAATCTGTCCAGCACTTGATCAATGAATTGGAGTTGAGAGTTATCCTCGCGGGTTGCTTTGTTGAGCCTTCAATAACCATTGCAAACTCTCCAATCTGTAATAGTGCGTGTAGGAATTAGCTCATTCTTTTCATTCTCAATCACAGTCATCCCTCCCTTTTTGGGCACACATTGAACCGGGCTCACCCAGTTGCTGTCAGAAATAGGAAAAATTATACTTGCATCCAGCAATTTTATGACTTCTTTCTTCACTACTTCTTTCATGATGGGATTCAGCCTCCTTTGCTGCTCAACACTCGGCCGATGTCCGTCTTCCAAAAAGATTTTATGCATGAAAAACGATGGGCTGATTCCTTTAATATCTGCAATGGTCCACCCAATCGCCTTTTTGTGCTCACGAAGTACCCTGAGCAATTTCTGTTCTTGTGTATTGGTCAGGCTGGATGAGATGATCACGGGCAATGTCTCAGAGTTCCCCAAATAAGCATAGCGTAAATGTGCTGGAAGAGGTTTGAGTTCTAGCTTTGGAGCCTCTTCAATAGATGGTTTGGGAGGGGTTAGAGTAATAGGCTTGTTCAACTCCCCAAATTTTCCTAGCCCGTGGAGGTAACTGCAAGATACTTCAAAAACTTTCTCAATGTCTCCGCTTGTTTCATCCCCACAGTCTTCTTCATCCCCAACCAACACTCGCTCAAGAGGGTCAACAGGACTTATGTAGGGGACCATTGACTCCGATTTGCTTTCCACTACAGTAATCATGGATAGCTCTTCATAGTGGATAGGTAACTTGAGTGCCTTATAAACATTAAACACCTTCACTCGATCACCAAATCCCATTGTCATTTTCCCTTCACACACATCAATGATAGCTCAACCCGTAGCTACGAAGGGACGCCCCAAAATAAATGGGACTTCCTGATCATGCTCATAGTCCAAGATAATAAAATCAGCTGGGAATATGAAAGAGCCCACCTAAACCAGCACATCTTCAATTACTCCATCAGGACGAGCAAGGGAGCGATCAACCAATTGTAAAATCACTGTTGTTGGGCGTGGTTCACCCAACCCCAACTGCTTGAACACAGATAGCGGCATCAAATTAATACTTGACCCAAGATCGCACAAAGCTCGCCCGAATGCATTCTTACCAATTGAGATTTGGATAGTAAAACTACCCAGATATTTTAATTTCTGAGGTAGCTTGCTTTGAATTCTTAAGCTAACTTCCTTAGTGAGTGCCACAGTTTCGAACTCAGTCAGCCTTCATTTATTGGCCACAATGTCCTTGATGTATTTAGCATATTTGGGCACCTCCTGAAGAATGTCTACCAGTGGAATATTTATTTGTACTTGCTCCAAGAGGTCAAGAAACTTTTTGTATGCAGCATTATCTTTCACCTTTTGCAACCTTTGATGGAATGGAGGGGTGGCCTCGCAACAAATGGTGGGGGTTGCTCAGCCACCGCCTCCTTTGCTGGCTTATCTGATTCTTTCGGATTGTCTAATGTTGATTCAATAGTGGATGGTTTCTCATTAAAATTTTCCCTCTTTCTCTTTTTGGACTGGACTTCTTCCAATTGCTTCCCATTCCTCAATGATATAGCATTAACAGATTCATTAGGATCGGCTTCAGTGTCACTTGGAAGAGCCCTCGTTGGTCGGGTATTTTGAGAACTGGCGAGTTGCCCCACTTGACATTCTAAATTTCTCATCGCTACAATCTGGGCTTGGTGATCAGCCATTATTTTCTGATTGAAATCAAGTTGGTCGTTAATCGTTCTCTTCATAATCTCCTCAAGGCTTGCTAATGGTTTAGCCTGAGGCGGTTTGTACTGTTGTTGAGGTGCTGGATGCCTGTAGTTATGCTGAGTGCTTTGATTTCCACCCCAAGAAAATTTGGGGTGGTTTCTCTAGTTGGGGTTATAAGTGTTTCCATACTGATTTGCTTGTCCCCTATTCGCATTACCCACGAAGCAGACAAACTCTAGATTAACTGGGCATACATCACTCGAATGACCCTCTCCACAGACTTCACAAAATACCTGAATTTGTTGCATTGGTTGGGCCTGTTGCACTGGTTGAGATTGTTGCTTGTTAATGATCAGGTTCATCTGATTGACTGGTCATACATCACTCGAATGACCCTCAATGAAAGTGTGAACTAACACCTCGTTTGTCTTATTGTGACGAGGGCAGTCTCTGAGTAGCCCTTTGAACCTTTCCCATGCTGAATATAATGATTCACCCATTTTCTGACTAAAGAAGACTATCTCACTTCTTGATCTTTGCAGTCATTCCTGAAGGGAAGAACCTTGCCAGAAATTTTCTCGCGAAATCGTTCCATGTTGTGATGGAATTAGCTGATTCTGCCTTTAGCCATCGCTTCGCTTCGCCCAATATAGAGAATTGGAAAAGCGTGAGCCTCACATAATATGGTGTGACCCCGTTAGTGATATAAGTAACACTAATCTCCAAGAAGTTCAGAATGTGCTGCTGTGGATCCTCATGTGGAAGACCTAAAAATTGCCCGTTTGCATGAAGTAGTTAGATCATGCTCTGTTTTAGCTTAAAGTGCTCAGTGATTCCAGGCTTCACGATGCTGGAGGTAAGATTAGCAATACTGGGCATTGCCACCTCCTAAATAGCCATGTGTTGTTCCTCTACCATGTTCTTAGGAAATCGGATGAAGTCCTAAATATTATCCGTATCTCTTGCTTCTCGCAACCTCCTGTGAAATGATCTCTCAGGTTCGGGGTCAAAGCTGTTAAGTCTATCCTGGCTTCTGACCCTACGCATTCACTCGAAGTTCCTGAGATTATAGAAAAAATAACATGACATTAGACTCAATGAAATAAAATATTAACGCAAGTAACTAAAAAGTAGTCTATATTCAAGTCCCCGGCAACGGCGCCAAAAACATGTTGGTCCCAAATCCACACGCAAGTATACGTGGTCGTAGAAAGTAATATAATATTAAATCGAATGTCGAACCCACAGGGGCTTGCATAAACTACTTTCTGAATCACTCTAATTGTTATTTAATCAAGCGAAAATAAAATCCAGAAATGTACTTGATTTATAATACGATTCTATGACTAACTAATTCTTAAGTAACGAGAGTATTGTTGTGTATTCAATAGAGACAAGTATTCCAGGGTTGTGATCAATTCACCACTCGTATTGTATTCTAATTAACTCTCCCCTTCATATAATTCACTCATGGATTCTAGTTAATCGATAATTGCTCTCATAGCCTTCTCCCAAAGCACCACTCGCTTATTATTAATATATTAACGCCTATATTCCTATGAAATTGATCTATTAGAAGGCACTAAGATTATGATGTTTAATTAAGCACGGTGACTAGGTATATTCCTATCCTAACCACAAATCCGCTCCACTGAAGGGTTAAGATCACGCTCTCTTCAATTCTTCTCTAATCTATATACGGCTTTCCCAAGCATAACAGATATAGTATATAGAACCAAATTGTTGGCTAAACAATTAAGCAATTAAACACATAATTGAAGAAACAACCATATATTGAGTGAGCTATAAGCAAGGTTAAATTAATGTCGAATAACAATATTCATGGCTAAACCACAACCCCAGAACAATGGGTGTTTAGCCACTCATGCTAGAATCAAACAATTGCATAACTGTTGCGTCAATGGAAAATACTAGTATAAGATGAAGAAAACTGATAAGCCTTTGCTTCCTAACGATCCCATGTGTATCTTCTCTCAAAAAATGGCATTCCTCCCCCGAAGTTGTGTTTTTGGGTCTATTTATATGTTTGGGACAAACCCTAAACGTGTAGGAGACATCTATTCATACCGGGAAACACTTAAAACCTTCAAAACTCGGCTTGGACCGGATCAAAGACCTCAGGCGTTAAGCCCCAAACGCCTAGCTATAGCTTGGGCATGCCTGGCGTTAGGGCTCTAACGCCCAGCTAATGCCTGGTCATGCCAGGCTTTATAGCCCAAACGGCCGGCTATAGCCCGGGTCACTCTTTTTCGACTCTTGAGCATAATTTTGACGTTTATGCATCCATTTAGCTCGGCTTCCATCTCCAATTCACCTACACGTGAAATAGACTCCATTATACACATATGACGAGTATTTTTATCACAAACGCACATAAAATGTAAGGTACATAATGCTTAAAACCATGAATTCTAGCCACGCATCAGTTGCACATGATTCAACTATTACAATGAGTTTCACATAATTCAGCTATTTCAATGAGTTTCACATGATCCAACTAATCACAACAACATATACATTTATGGCACAATGTTTGAGAAGTCACAATAGTAGAGTAATTAGGGGAGTGGAGTATTCTTGCACAAAATTTGACACCAATGTAATTGCTTAGAGATGACAACTTTCAAAACCACTACCGGACTTATTCAAAGAAGTGGGGATATTTCGCTTTCATTTCATTTTCCACTTCCCACGTGGCTTCTTCGACTTGTTGACTCCAACATAATACCTTAACCGAAGCGACCTCTTTGTTCCTCAACCTACGAACTTGCCTATCAAGAATAGCAACCGGAACCTCTTCATATGACGACTTTTAATTAATTTCAATGGTCTCAACCGGCACGATGAAAAATGGATATTCAACTACCTTCTTCAGCATAGACACATGAAACACCGGGTGCACTAATGACATCTCAGGGGGCAATTCCTGCCTATACGCCACATGCCCTATCCTTTGAGAAATGCTATATGGCCCGACATACCTTGGGGTCAATTTCACTTTTTTCCCGAACCGCATCACTCCTTCATGGGAGACACCTTCAAAAATACTCAATCATCTACTTGAACCTCCAAACCTCTTCGATGAACGTCCGCATAGGATTTCTGACGACTTTGAGCGGTCTTCATCCTCTCCTGGATGACTTTAACCTTTACCATAGCTCGGTGCACAAGATCCGGTCCTAGAAGTTCCGTCTCACCAACATCGAACCATCCAATTGGAGACCTACACCTCCTTCCGTACAAAGCCTCAAATGGGGCCATCTGAATACTAGCATGGAAACTGTTATTATAAGCAAATTCTATAAGCGGCAAGTGATCATCCCAGCTACCCTTGAAATCTAATACACAAGCCCGTACATATCTTCAAGCGTTTGAATGGTCCGCTCTGCCTGCCCATGAGTCTGTGGGTGGAATGCTATGCTGAGATTTACATGCATACCCAAACTTTGCTGAAATTTCTTCCAAAAGTTTGCTGTGAACTGGGCCCATCGATCCGAGATAATAGATATTGGAGTACCGTGGAGCCTGAATATTTATTTGATATATAATTAAGCGTACTGTTCTACAGTATTTAAATACTTACAAGAACAATCATCATAACCAAAAAAAACTCCCATAGTCTACAACCAAATGCACCTAGCACCCTGCAGGCACAAATTCCCAAATTAGCGATATTACCACAATCTTCATACTTGGTTTCAATTCTTCAATCAATCAATTTACTACACGTCACACTTATACAATCTTCCCATGGGATACGCTCCCAAGACTTTTCGCACGAGGTAAAAATTCTACACATCCATACCACTGGCCACACTAATGTCGTAAAGAAAATCAAGAATCCGCAATCAGTGCGCAAAGCCTCTTACACATGACACCGATCTCAGGTGGCGCTAAAGACAATACTAGCTTTCTCTAACCATCTGAATCATTTCCTGCTCACTCGAGCTCGTGATATTCTTGCCAACACCAAACGGCAACCTTGTTCCTCAACAATCCAATTCCATGCCGCTCACTGCAACTAACATGCCAATACACGACAGTACAAGAATTTCACCATTACTGCTGAACCACTAAATCGAATAACCACTCCATCATATAGAAACCTTGCACTTAACTCATTTTAAGGAGAACCATAGCAACACCCTACTGAATTCCCATAACCGAAAAAAATACAAACCTCAAGTTGTGGTCTAAACCACCATAACTCTATCGGGATCCATCTACCCATAACATGCCATAATAATCAAATGCCTCCAAATAAATCAAATTACAACGGGAGTCAAGTATCGCACGTACCGCCACAACTCACATGTATAACTTAACACGCTTAACAGACTAATCTTTGCCACCATCATACCAATTCAACCACTGCTACCCGAACCAATTCATTCTAATTTACTTTGGACTTGCCTTAGAAATAATAATAGCTCCATTTAATATATAACGAACTCAATATGCACTCATCCTGAGCGACACAATTCACGAGACCATGTTGTCTCAAAACCCACGAACCATCTCATATCCTCCTTGTGCACACATTCACATCTTCAAATGGTACACCCATTCTGATAATTCCTCTATGAATCCAAAGTTATTTTCTCCCATTCCTCCAATGCTACACCGCAGACTGATGATAATATAGAACACTCCAAGTCCCTTTCATAGTATACTACAAAAGCTCGATACTTAACCATACCACAGACTCAAAATCCTTAGGCACCGCACTTTAATTTTGAACCTACTAGGACCATTGTTTATAGTCACCCACTCTGACTTATTTTACGAATATAATCAAACTCCAAGGCCTTCTAGCATATGAACACCCTCTCAAAGAAGCAACCGGCTGAATTCCTTTCTTTGTACATCACATCCACACAAAGTATAGACTATGAGTCTTCCCAAAGCCCCCGAATATGAATCTATAAGGCCAATTATAGCACACCTTCCTCGAATCCTTTGCTCACATTATCACTGACGTTTTCTTTCCTGAATCGTAATAACCCACAAATGCGCCAATAAGAAGAAACCTTACAAGTAGACAACCACACAATCCAATCATAGACGTTGGGGCTCTCCCACTTAGATTGAAGCTACAATTATATAACCCTGGGACCCACCGAATTTCCTTCTTCCCCATTGACATCAGATAAAAGTCCAACAATGCATTCCAAACTCGAATTGATGTTGCATCTAAATAAAATCCGTGGACCTCTTCCCTGAACACCATGAATTCCCAAATGGCTCCAAACTTTCTTCAAGGCGTGTGGCCATACCACCACAGAACCTATTTTTTACTTTATCACTCTCCCATTTTGGTTAAAACCTCTCCTTTAAGTAACTCCTCGACTTCTACTGTTCATACTTGACCTTCTAGCAATTCAACCACCGCAAAACACCTCCCACATGTCCTTCTCGTCTTTCGCTGCCCAATTGTTGCCTCAAATTCGAATCCATATTTGTGACACTTGAACTAATAAATTAACACCAACTCCAAGCATCCTAAAAGATCATCCTTCTCGAGCCATAAAAATTAGAAATACCCATTTGATCCCTAAATCGCTACACTTTTCTATCTCTGACAACTGCTTCTTCCACACCATTTCACACTACCCTATCCCAAAGGAAAATTGATGAAGACCATAACACCGACAAACCTTAACGTGTTCAACAAGGACGATGACACGACATCACAATTGAGAATCTCACCACGATCGAAAAAACCAAGTCTTGTTACTCCATTAACTTAAACCTGAACATTCTTAGTCTGATTGCCTTTCCTCTACCAAAAATAAAATACTTAATTTGTTAATCATGCACCGAGTAGACCTTATTTCAAGTCATTTACTGCCCTCACACATGGACAAGCAACCCACCATCACATCAATATTGCACGATAGCAACTAGTGACCATCATAGCAGCCTGTGCATAACCTCAAAGCTCTCAGAAGTACAACTACTGAGCTGAAATTATAGAATATACTTCCGCAAGGCGACGATAACAGCCCAATCAACTATGCAGGCAGAAACATCCCATACCACATATGTAGTAATATTACAACTCCTCAAATTTCCGATTTATGATAAGAGCTTCAAGCCACGTAAGATTGATTTTTAAGGAAATTAAGGCATAAGCCTCAAAGGAACCAAATCACACGTTGAGGAATCAAGAAGGGAATTGCTCCTAACAGCCCTATAACCTCTCGATGATAAGTACAGACGTCTCCATACCGATTCGCAAGACTCTACTAAACTTGCTCATGACTCGTGAGACATAAGTGAACCTATTGCTTTGATACCATGTACTCATGACCCAAAGTCCATTAAAGGTCGTGATGGCGCTGGACACCAATATTAGGCAAGCCAACACTAAATAGTTGATTAAATTCCCATTTTAGTATTTCTAAAAACATAAATTTCCTTCAATTTAACTTGAAACAAATGAACTTTAATGAATAGTATTAACGTTTGCCAATTTCAATACTAAATATCCCATAATCATCCCAGAACCCGGTGTCGCAAGTGCATGAGCATTTACTAGGAAGTAAAATAAAATATAATAATTGTCCGGAATACAAATTTGGACAGAAAAAACACCTCTCACATGTCCTTCTCGTCCTTCGTTGCCCAGTTGATGCCTCAAATTCGAATCCATCTCTGTGACATTTGAACTAATAAATTTCCACCAACTCTAAGCCTCCTAGAAGATCTTCCTTCTCGAGCCATCAACATTAGAAATACCAATTTGATTCTAAAATCCCTACACTCTGCTATATCTGATAAACGCTTCTCCGGAACCATTTCACACTATCCTGCCCCAAAGGCAAATTGATGAAGACCATAACACCGGCAAAACATAACGTGTTCAACAAGGACGATGACACCACATCGCAATTGAGAATGTCACCACGCTTTAAAATACCAAGTCTCATTACTCCATAATCCCAAACCTGAACATTCCTAGTTCGATTGCCTTTCCTCTGCCGGAAAAAAAACTAAATCTCTGAATCATGCACCAAGTAAACCTCATTTCAGGTCATTTACTGCCCCGACACATAGACAAGCATCCTACCATCACATCAATATTGCGCGATAGCAACTCATGAGCATCATATCAACCTATGCATAGCCTCAAAGCTCTCAGAAGTACAACTACTGAACTGAAATGACGGGATATACTTCCACTATGCAACGACAATAGCCCAATCAACTATGCAGGTAGAAACATCCCGCACCACATCTATAGTACCATTACAATTACTCAAATTTCCGATTTATCACAAGCGCTACAGGCCGCGTAAGATTGAATGGGAAGAAAATTAAGGCATAAGACTCAAAGGAACCAAATCGCATGATGAGGAATCAAGAAGGAAAATGCTCCTAACAGCCATGTAGCCTCTCGAAGATAAGTACAGATGTCTCCGTACCGATCCGCAAGACTCTAATAGACTTGCTCATGACTTGTGAGACCTAAGTGAACTTAGTGCTCTAATACCATGTTGTCACGACCCAAAATCTATTAAAGATTGTGATGGCTCCGTACACCACTACCAAGAAGGCCAACACTACATAGTTAATTAAATTCTCATTTTAGTATTTCTAAAAACATAAATTTCCTTTAATTTAACAAGTAACAAATGAACTTTAAGGAATAATATTAACGTTTTCCAATTTCAATACCAAGTATCCCATAATCATCCCAGAACCTGATGTCATAAGTGCATGAGCATTTATTAGGAAGTAAAATAAAATACAATAATTGTGTGGAATACAAATTTGGACAAAAAAGAAGATACAAGTACTCTGAAGGAGACTCTACTGGTTGCGAATCGTCTCATAAGATAGAGCTCACCTAAGTCCCCGTATGAACCACGCCGCTACGCCCACAAGGATACTATCCATACATGCACTTGTACAAAAAAATGTACAGCAAGTATAGTATGAGTACAAAAAATATGCATACCTAGTAAGTATCCCGTCTAACCTCGAAGAAGTAGTGATCAGAGGTCGACTCTGACACTTATTAGTGGTCCAATAATATGATAATATGAACTTCTAATTAAGCATGATATACAACATAAGCCTCAGAAAAAGAAATAACTAAACAAGTATACCCCATAATTAAGAGCTTAAAGCACTTCCATCATTTAAAACATGTATTCACACAAACAATAAATTTATACCAATTACAAAAGGGATTTCCAGTTCTATTACCAAACAGAAATACCACCGAGGACGTTCGAATCGATCCAATATTGTGCACTGCCGAGAGTTGAACGACGTGAACTATAGATGAATATATTCCTCTGCTCGCGAATCATACATGTGATGCAATCAAATATAAATTTAAAAGAATTACCCCACTCGCGAATAGTACGTGCGATGTTTTCACGACCTAAACTGGAGGGCTGCGGTGGGCACTCGGTACATTACTCAATTGAGTATCAACGTAATATATATTTCTTATCACACTATCATGGGTAAATTTGTCGAAGGGTCATCATGACATAACCGAAATAAAACATACTGAAATGCTAGACATCGGAAACCCAACATGATATAGAAACTTATACATGTGACATAAGGCTGACATGATCATTTGTAAACTGAAAACATAGGCCGACAAGGCCATACAAGTATCCATATACCCGACATCTGTCTACAAGCCTCTAAGTGTACATAAACATCATAAAGGTCGGAAAAAGGCTCCTCAATACCAATCAATACATGTCCAAATCATATTACCCAAATAGGAAACTCCGGAGAAACTGGAGTGCACCAACACGTTCCTCTGAGCTGATAGCCTACTAAAAGGACTCTCAACCTGTCTATTGGGACCTGCGGGCATGAACCACAACGTCCCCAGGAAAAAGGGACATCAACACCAATAAAGTACTGACTATGTAACGCTAAGAAGCATAAATAAGAATAGTAATGTAAAGAGAGATATATGAGATACAACATGTAGAATCTGAGTGCCTTTGAGAGATAGTGACATGAAATGTGTGATACATATATATACATAATCTTTTTAAAACATCCGACTCTGTGGGCATAATCATCATCATATCATATCCGGCCTCGAAGAGGACTCGGTAAAAACATATACGACCATCATAAGGCTCAGTAGGACCGTATCCGGCCACGCGGAGCTCGATAAACCCAACTGGTCTGTGGTTGCACAATAGGTGCCATGCCTGGTCGACTTTAGTGCGGCTCGGTAGAGTAAAATAGATACTATATGTAATGCATGCTAGACTCCTGAAATCACGGTCTAGACCTATCGGAGTGACTTAAGGTCGTTGCACCTTCGATTAACATTATGGACATCATAACATCAATATGAACTTCCCTAGGTACAAGGATCACACATAATTTCTTAGAATAACTTTCTAAGGAATTAACAACATGGAACACCTTAGTTGCTAGGAAAACATTCATTATGAAATAGCGTATCATTTACGTTCGTTTCACTTTCGATCATGCCAAAAGAAAGAAGGAAGAGCTTTAACATACCTTAACCAAGTTGAGTCTTTAATACCTTCTAGGAAACTCCTTACCTATAATTTTCTCCCATTCCTCCAATTCTACACTGCAGGCCGATGATAACATAGAACACTCCAAGTCCCTCTCATAATCCACTGCAAAAGCTCGATACTTAACCTTACCACGGACTCGAAATCCTTAGGCACCGCACTTTAATTTTGAATCTACTAGATACATTTTTGAGAGTCACCAACTCTGACTTATTCCCAAATATAATCAAACCCTAAGGCCTTCTAGCACATGAATACCCTCTCAAAGAAGCAACCGACTGAATTCCTTTCCTTGTACATCACATCCACACGAAGCATAGACTCTGAGTCTTCCAAAAGCCTGAACATGAATCGATAAGGCCAATTATAGCACACCTTCCTCAAATCCTTTCCTCACATTATCACTGATGTTTTCTTTCCTGGACCCACAAATGGACCGATAACCAGAATCGCACACGTAGACAACCACACAATCTAATCATAGACGGTAGGGGCTCTCCCACTTAGCTTGAAGCTACAATTATATAATCCTGGGACCCACCGAGATTCCTTTTTCCCGATTGACATCAGCTAAAAGTCAAACAATGCATTCCAAACTTGAAGCCATACTGCATCTAAATAAAATTTGTGGACCTAGTCCCTGACCACCATGAATTCCAAATGGCTCCAAACTTTCCTCAAGGCGTGTGGCCATCCCACCGCAGAACTCATTTGTTACTCTACCACTCTCCCACTTTGGTTAAACCCTCCTAATTAAGCAACTCTTCCACTTCTGTTATTCATACTTGACCTTCTATCAATTCAACCACCGCAAAAATACATCTCACATGTCCTTCTCGTCCTTCGTTGCCCAGTTGATGCCTCAAATTCGAATCCATCTCAGTGACACTTGAACTAATAAATTTCCACCAACTCTAAGCCTCCTAGAAGATCTTCCTTCTCGAGCCATCAACATTAGAAATACCCATTTGATTCTAAAATCCCTACACTCTGCTATATCTGATAAACGCTTCTCTGGAACCATTTCACACTACCCTGCCCCAAAGGCAAATTGATGAAGACCATAACACCGGCAAAACTTAACGTGTTCAACAAGGACGATGACACCACATCACAATTTAGAATGTCACCACGCTTTAAAATACCAAGTCTCATTACTCCATAATCCCAAACCTGAACATTCCTAGTTCGATTCGCTTTCCTCTGCCGGAAAAAATACTAAATCTCTGAATCATGCACCAAGTAAACCTCATTTCAGGTCATTTACTGCCCCGACACATAGACAAGCATCCTACCATCATATCAGTATTGCGCGATAACAACTCATGAGCATCATATCAACCTATGCATAGCCTCAAAGCTCTCAGAAGTACAACTACTGAACTGAAATGACGGGATATACTTCCGCTATGCGACGACAATAGCCCAATCAACTATCCAGGGAGAAACATCCCGCACCACATCTATAGTACCATTACAATTCCTCAAATTTCCGATTTACCACAAGCGCTACAGGCCGCGCAAGATTGAATGGGAAGGAAATTAAGGCATAAGACTCAAAGGAACCAAATTGCACGATGAGGAATCAAGAAGGGAAATGCTCCTAACAGCCATGTAGCCTCTCAAAGATAAGTATAGTTGTCTCCGTACCGATCCGCAAGACTCTAATAGACTTGCTCATGACTTGTGAGACCTAAGTGAACTTAGTGCTCTGATACCATGTTGTCACGACCCAAAATCTATTAAAGATTGTGATGGCTCCGTACACAACTACCAAGAAGGCCAACCCTAAATAGTTAATTAAATTCTCATTTAAGTATTTCTAAAAACATAAATTTCCTTTAATTTAACTAGTAACAAATGAACTTTAAGGAGTAATATTAACATTTTCCAATTTCAATACCAAGTAACCCATAATCATTCCAGAACCTGATGTCATAAGTGCATGAGCATTTATTAGGAAGTAAAATAAAATACAATAATTGTCTGGAATAAAAATTTGGAAAAAAAAGAAGATACAAGTACTCTGAAGGAGACTCTACTGGTTGCCGATTGTCTCATAAGATAGAGCTCACCTAAGTTCCCGTATCAACCACGCCGCTACGCCCACAAGGATACTATCCATACATGCACTTGTACAAAAAAATGTACAGCAAGTGTACTATGAGTACAAAAACAATGCATACCTAGTAAGTATCCCGTCTAACCTCGAAGAAGTAGTGATCAGAGGTCGACTCTGACACTTATTAGTGGTCCAATAATATGATAATATGAACTTCTAATTAAACATGATATACAACATAAGCCTTAGAAAAAGAAATAACTAAACAAGTATACCCCATAATTAAGAGCTTAAATCACTTCCATCATTTAAAACATGTAATCACACAAACAATAAATTTATACCAATTACAAAAGGGATTTCCAGTTCTATTACCACACAGAAATACCACCGAGGACGTTCGAGTCGATCCAATATAAATATAAATTGTGCACTGCCGAGGGTTGAACGACGTGAACTATAGATGAATCTATTACTCCGCTCGCGAATCATACATGTGATGCAATCAAATATAAATTTAAAAGAATTACCCCACTCGCGAATTGTACGTGCGATGTTGTCACGACCTAAACTGGAGGGCTGCGGTGGGCACCCGGTACATTACTCAATTGAGTATCAACGTAATATATATTTCTTATCACACTATCATGGGTAAATGTGTCAAAGGGTTCATCACGACATAACCGAAATAAAACATAATGAAATACTAGACATAGGATGACCCAACATGATATAGAAACTTATACATGTGACATAAGGCTGACATGATCATTTGTAAACTGAAAACATAGGCCGACAAGGCCATACAAGTATCCATATACCCGACATCTGTCTACAAGCCTCTAAGTGTACATAAACATCATAAAGGTCGGAACAAGGCCCCTCAATACCAATCAATACATGTCCAAATCATATTACCCAAATAGGCAACTCCGGAGAAACTGGAGTGCACCAACACATTCCTCTGAGCTGATAGCCTACTAAAAGGACTCTCAACCTGTCTATCGAGACCTGCGGGCATGAACCACAATGTCCCCAGGAAAAAGGGACATCAATACCAATAAAGTACTGACTATGTAACGCTAAGAAGCATAAATAAGAACAATAATGTAAAGAGAGATATATGAGATACAACATGTAGAATCTGAGTGCCTTTGAGAGATAGTGACATGAAATGCGTGATACATATATATACATAATCTTTTTAAAACATCCGACTCTGTGGGCATCATCATCATCATATCAAACCCGGCCTCGAAGAGGACTCGGTAAAAACATATCTGGCCATCATAAGGCTCAGTAGAACCATATCCGGCCATGCGGAGCTCGGTAAACCCAACTGATCAGTGGTTGCACAATAGGTGCCATACCTGGTCGACTTTAGTGCGGCTCGGTAGAGTAAAATAGATACTATATATAATGCATGTTAGACTCATGAAATCACGTTCTAGACCTTTCAGAGTGACTTAAGGTCGTTGCTCCTTCGATTAACATTATGGACATCATAACATCAATATGAACTTCCCTGGGTTCAAGGATCACACATAATTTCTTAGAATAACTTTCTAAGGAAAGAACAACATGGAACACCTTAGTTGCTAGGAGTAGATTCATTATGAAATAGCGTATCATTTACGTTCGTTTCACTTTAGATCATGCCAAAAGAAAGAAGGAAAAGCTTTAACATACCTTAACCAAGTTGAGTCTTTAATACCTTCTAGGAAACTCCTTACCTATAATATTCTCCCCTTCCTCCAATTCTATACCGCAGGCCGATGATAACATAGAACAATCCAACTCCCTTTCATAATCCACTGCAAAAGCTCGATACTTAACCTTACCACGGACTCGAAATCCTTAGGCACCGCACTTTAATTTTGAATTTACTAGATACATTGTTGAGAGTCACCAAATCTGACTTATTCCCAAATATAATCAAACCCTAAGGCCTTCTAGCACATCAATACCCTCTCAAAGAAGCGACCGACTGAATTCCTTTCCTTCTACATCACATCCACACGAAGCATAGACTCTGAGTCTTCCAAAAGCCTGAACATAAATCGATAAGGCCAATTATAGTACACCTTCCTCAAATCCTTTGCTCACATTATCACTGACGTTTTCTTTCCTTGACCCACAAATGCACCGATAACCAGAAATCGCACACGTAGACAACCACACAATCCAATCATAGACGGTAGGGGCTCTCCCACTTAGCTTGAAGCTACGATTATATAATTCTGGGACCCACCGAGATTCCTTTTTCCCAATTGACATCAGCTAAAAGTCCAACAATGCATTCCAAACTTGAAGCCATATTGCATCTAAATAAAATGTGTGGACCTAGTCCCTGACCACCATGAATTCCACATGGCTCCAAACTTTCCTCAAGGCGTGTGGCCATCCCACCGCATAACTCATTTGTTACTCTACCACTCTCCCACTTTGGTTAAACCCTCCTCATTAAGCAACTCTTCCACTTTTGTTATTCATACTTGACCTTCTATCCATTCAACCACCGCAAAAACACCTCTCACATGTCCTTCTTGTCCTTCCTTGCCCAGTTGATGCCTCAAATTCGAATCCATCTCAGTGACACTTGAACTAATAAATTTCTACTAACTCTAAGCCTCCTAGAAGATCTCCCTTCTCGAGCCATCAACATTAGAAATACCCATTTGATTCTAAAATTCCTGCACTTTGCTATATCTGATAAACGCTTCTCTAGAACCATTTCACACTAACCTGCCCCAAAGGCAAATTGATGAAGACCATAACACCGGCAAAACTTAACGTGTTCAACAAGGACGATGACACCACATCCCAATTGAGAATGTCCCCACGCTTTAAAATACCAAGTCTCATTACTCCATAATCCAAAACCTGAACATTCCTAGTTCGATTGCCTTTCCTCTGCCAGAAAAAATACTAAATCACTGAATCATGCACCAAGTAAACCTCATTTCAGGTCATTTACTGCCCCGACACATAGACAAGCATCCTACCATCACATCAATATTGCGCGATAACAACTCATGAGCTTCATATCAACCCATGCATAGTCTCAAAGCTCTCAGAAGTATAACTACTGAACTGAAATGACGGGATATACTTCCGCTATGCGACGACAATAGCCCAATCAACTATCCAGGGAGAAACATCCCGCACCACATCTATAGTACCATTACAATTCCTCAAATTTCCGATTTATCACAAGCGCTACAGGCCGCGTAAGATTGAATGGGAAGGAAATTAAGGCATAAGACTCAAAGGAACCAAATTGCACGATGAGGAATTAAGAAGAGAAATGCTGCTAATAGCCATGTAGCCTCCCGAAGATAAGTATAGTTGTCTCCGTACCGATCCGCAAGACTCTAATAGACTTGCTCATGACTTGTGAGACCTAAGTGAACTTAGTGCTCTGATACCATGTTGTCACGACCCAAAATCTATTAAAGATTGTGATGGCTCCGTACACCACTACCAAGAAGGCCAACACTAAATAGTTAATTAAATTCTCATTTTAGTATTTCTAAAAACATAAATTTCCTTTAATTTAACTAGTAACAAATGAACTTTAAGGAATACTATTAACGTTTTCCAATTTCAATACCAAGTATCCAATAATCATCCCAGAACCTGATGTCATAAGTGCATGAGCATTTATTAGGAAGTAAAATAAAATACAATAATTGTCTGGAATACAAATTTGGACAAAAAAGAAGATACAAGTACTCTGAAGGAGACTCTACTGGTTGCGGATCGTCTCATAAGATAGAGCTCACCTAAGTCCCCGTATCAACCACGCCGCTACGCCCACAAGGATACTATCCATACATGCACTTGTACAACAAAATGTACAACAAGTGTAGTAGTATGAGTACAAAAACAATGCATACCTAGTTCGTATCCCGTCTAACCTCGAAGAAGTAGTGATCAGAGGTCGACTCTGATACTTATTAGTGGTCCAATAATATGATAATATGAACTTCTAATTAAGCATGATATACAACATAAGCCTCAGAAAAAGAAATAACTAAACAAATATACCCCATAATTAAGAGCTTAAATCACTCCCATCATTTAAAACATGTAATCACAGAAACAATAAATTTATACCAATTACAAAAGGGATTTCCAGTTCTATTACCACACAGAAATACCACCGAGGACGTTCGACCCGATCCAATATACATATAAATTGTGCACTGCCGAGGGTTGAACGACGTGAACTATAGATGAATCTATTACTCCGCTCGCGAATCATACATGTGATGTAATCAAATATAAATTTAAAAGAATTACCCTACTCGCGAATCGTACGTGCGATGTTGTCACGACCCAAACTGGGGGGCTGCGGTGGGCACCCGGTACATTACTCAATTGAGTATCAACGTAATATATATTTCTTATCACACTATCATGGGTAAATGTGTCAAAGGGGTCATCATGACATAACCGAAATAAAACATAATGAAATGCTAGACATAGGATGACCCAACATGATATAGAAACTTATACATGTGACATAAGGCTGACATGATCATTTGTAAACTGAAAACATAGGTCAACAAGGCCATACAAGGTATCCATATACCCGACATCTGTCTACAAGCCTCTAAGTGTACATAAACATCATAAAGGTCGGAACAAGTCCCCTCAATACCAATCAATACATGTCCAAATCATATTACCCAAATAGGCAACTCCGGAGAAACTGGAGTGCACCAACACGTTCCTCTGAGCTGATAGCCTACTAAGAGGACTCTCAACCTGTCTATCGGGACCTGCGGGCATGAACCACAGCGTCCCCAGAAAAAAGGGACATCAATACCAATAAAGTACTGACTATGTAACGCTAAGAAACATAAATAAGAATAGTAATGTAAAGAGAGATATATGAGATACAACATGTAGAATCTGAGTGCCTTTGAGAGATAGTGACATGAAATGCGTGATACATATATATACATAATCTTTTTAAAACATCCGACTCTTTGGGCATCATCATCATCATATCGTACCCGGCCTCGAAGAGGACTCGGTAAAAACATATACGGCAATCATATGGCTCAGTAGAACCGTATCCGGCCACGCGGAGCTCGGTAAACCCAACTGGTCAGTGGTTGCACAATAGGTGCCATACCTGGTCTACTTTAGTGCGGCTCGGTAGAGTAAAATAGATACTATATATAATGCATGCTAGACTCATGAAATCACGTTCTAGACCTTTCGGAGTGACTTAAGGTCGTTGCACCTTCGATTAACATTATGGACATCATAACATCAATATGAACTTCCCTAGGTTCAAGGATCACACATAATTTCTTAGAATAACTTGCTAAGGAAAGAACAACATGGAACACCTTAGTTGCTAGGAGTAGATTCATTATGAAATAGCGTATCATTTACGTTCGTTTCACTTTAGATCATGCCAAAAGAAAGAAGGAAGAGCTTTAACATACCTTAACCAAGTTGAGTCTTTAATACCTTCTAGGAAACTCTTCAAACAAGTCAACTCCATCTATCATAGCATAAGGAGATTCAAAATCAGTGTTGACCAAAGGCTAAGTCTGTATCTTAAGCTAGTAGCTCGTTTACGTAAATTTGGGGAGCATCTCCCCTGTAACAATGCCCTCCTCCAATACCATATACCAACAACACAAAGAAAAAAACAATAACAACATATATGAATTATTTCCCAACCTGATCTCCACTACAATATATCATAAAACAGACCACACACCCTAATCACTTCATACATAAAACGACAACAAAAGTAGTGTCAAACAACCTAATGTAACGACGAATGACCAGAAAACCATTCCATAATTATGTGGTCTTTATACAAACCTTTTATTCTTCAGAACTCCATAAAACATCAGCAAAATAGACAGCCCAAAAGAGACACAAAACAGCCCACAAAAACAGTCCACTACAAATTGAATAACTCAAACTCACGGCTTCTGATCACCGTCCCGTGAGTTCTTACTATTAGGAAATTAATTTATCAACATTCCTTGATATTTAAAGCTTAAATACAGAAAATATACGTTTCTTAACTATGAAGTACCTTCCAAAACTCAAACTACAAAGAAAAAGAGAAGCGATATAGCGATACTTACATCGTAGGGATCGTTCTAGTGTTATCGCTTCCTGATTTCGTACACCGGATGTTTATCATCTTGAAACCCTTGGGGAGAGCTTAAGTAGGTTTTTATGGTGTTCTATGGTCGGGATCTATGTAAAAGTGAACATAGAGATGCGCTAAAACCAATATATAAACTTTTGAAAAGTCAAAGAGCCGCTAGCTTGGCACCCTCACATTGGCCCATCTTCTGACGCATATATCTTTTTATCCGGATGTCATATGAATGAAAAATTAAGAGCATTTCAAACTAAATTGCAAGACCTTCAATTTGTTATATAATATGTCCTAATAAGACCTCATATAACACATGAAATGTATTTCTCAAAAATCTTTATTGACTCACCTACTTGTCACTTATGATGTCTATGCAGTCTTGTGAAACCGTAAATATCTCTCCACTCCTATGTCGTATCGATGAACGGTTTAATTTTTTAGAAAATATAATCACATATCTTCAATGTGGTAGTATCACGACCCGATTTCGGGGTCGTGATGGCGACTGTCGTGGAACCAGGTAAGCCGCCCCTTTTTTTCTAAGCTAAATTCAATTTTTAGCAAAAATATAATTTAAAAAAAAATTATTGATAATACTAACAGTTTGAAGTTTTAGAAACAATATTTGGAAACAAAAATTTAAAGTTTCCAACATCGAACCCGGTGTCACTCAGTCATGAGCTGCTATATCATAAAATAAAGAATGAAGAAATAGGCAACATAGTCTCAAAATAAGTGCAACGGGTGGAATACGGAAGATAGACGAGGTCGCGATCACCAGCTTCTACCTCGACAACTCCAGTTAAACTCTGACAGCTGCTCAATATCCACTACCGGGTCCCGGTGTACCTGGATCTGCACACAAGGTGCAGGGGGTAACGTGAGTACACCAACTCAGAATTAACGAACCCAAACTATGGGCTGAGAGGTAGTGACGGACAAAACCTCAAAATTTACAATAAACAATATATGGAAATTAGACATGCTAACAGCTTATCAGAATGAGTAAATATGCCAAGTATGCAAGTATACTCTACATGTCATCATAAAAATATATGTATGAAACCAATGTGGAAATTCACATAGTGCTTACAATCCTCACACATCAGTCCACTCAGTACCGTATATGGCTCTCAAGCCCGGGGAAAAGTCCATCCCGAAATGTATATAATCGTTGGTGACCGTAGTCACTCCTTACTGAGGAAAAAAGGCCTATCCAGCCCCAAGGAGAAAGTCCATCTCCGGAATACAACACTCGGACAAAATCCATATCCAGGGACGATCCATCCCTCACATAACATCCACTTCAAACATGATCCTTGCCCAGGGAAAATCCATCCCTCAAAATCAATGTGCTCACTAGGGGTGTAAAGACTCCGGAGGGGCCCTAGTGGCCCAAGCGCTATATCAAGCTAATGAAGGCACGGTTTAGTATCGCTGCGGTGTGCAGTATGATCTCATAACTGTCTCAATAACAGGCTCTCGGCCTCACTCAGCCATTAGTCTCCAGTCTCACTCACATGGATCACAGATTCATCAATCATCCCGAAACAATGATAAGTATGCATATAATTATAAATACTGAGACTGAGATATGAAGTGATATGCAATAACATGACTAAGTATATGAAATAAAATAATCACAAAATGAGATAGTAATATACGACCACTCGGGTCTCGACATTTTCGGCATGAAGCCTAGCATTTATACTTAACATGATTCCTAACAGGTTCACAATTACCACATTAACCGAAGCGCAGACATCATTAGGGAATAATCACTAAGCGGTGCCTTTGCCTCTAAATTCAGCCTCCGAATGGTACAAATCTAGCAAAAATCATATGCATATCATTATAATATGCCAAGGAACGAACCCAAATCGAAATTTATCAAAAATACTCAAAAATCTCGAAATAGGTCAAACCCGACCCCCGGGACCACGTCTCCAAACTCGGTGAAATTTACACCAAAAAGATCCTCATCCTCCCACGAGTCTATAAATACTAAGAACACTGAAATCGGAGTCCAAGTGACCCCTCAAATTCCCATTTAAAGGTTTCTAAACCATAAGCCCTAATTACCTATTTTAGCACTGTTTTCCCCAAATTTCCACCACTAATCCGACCTTTAATCACATATAAACAAGTGTTAAGTCAAAAATCCTTACCTCAATGAAGAACTATAAATTTCTTTCTCCAAAAACCCTTTAAAAGCTTCAAACCCGAATAAGAATGGTGAAAGAATGACAAAAATTCGCTAAGGGTTCTTCTTATAGGTTCTGCCCAGCGATGATCGCACCTGCGGACTTGCACCTACGGTCCCAGATGCGCACCTACGAGAACCCACTGAAGGGACCTTTCCGCACCTGCGACCCCGCAAGCGCGGTCTAAGTCTCGCATTTTGCGGAGCCTTGTCAGCTTCTGCGGGCTCGCACCTGTGGTTCCCTATCTGCAGGTGTGGTAGCATCAGAAAGTTTCACACCAGCAACTCCAAAATGCAAAAAATCATGTCGTTACCCATCCGAACTCAACCCGAGGCCTCGGGACACCAACCAAAAATACAAACAAGTCATAAATGATCACTCGGACTTAGTCGAACCCTCGGAATACCCAAAATAACATCGAAACAACAATTCAACCCATGATTCAAGCCTAAAGATATTAAAACTTCTGAAATTCGCCTACGATGCCGAAACTAACCAAACCTCGTCTGAATGATATGAAAATTTGCACACACATCCAGAATGATGCTACGAACCTGCTCAAACTTCTGGAATTCCATTCCGACCCCGATAGCATATTTTCCATTGCCGACCGGAAATCGCCAAAAACTAAAATTCGCTAATTGAAGCCTAATTCTACACCGGAGCTCAAAACTACATTCCGAACACGCTCCTAAGTCCCAAATCACCTAACGAAGCTATACGAGCCATAAAATTTACATTCTGAGGTCGTTTACCTATAAGTCAAATTCCTGGATGACTTTTCCAACTATCGAGCTCATTTAAGAGACTAAGTGCCTTAATTCTCACCACGACCACTCTGAACCCCAGTCAGCCAACCTAACACCGCACAAAAGAGATGAACCACACAAGCAATGAAGCAGAAATAGGGGAAACGGGCTAAACTCTCGGAACAACCGGCCGGGTCGTTATAGGTAGGTAGATCATCCCTTAATTCCAAGCATATCAGGAGAAAATCTCAGTTATATTTGACCTAATTTCAGCATAGTTATGAATGTTACTTGTGATGATCTTTACCAACTTTTGTTCCACAACTCCCTTGACTTAAAAACATAATACACGACTATCATAAGACAAGAATAACTCATAACATAACCTCTATCACTTTGAGCACCCTAGTCTCACCCCAAAAGTTCATGTTATAACATTGCTAACTTGTCGACTTTCGACGAAACTTATTCTGTTCAATTTGTTTAGCTTCTAAGCCTTCCAACCCTCTTGGTACTTGAAGTCCATGATCTTAAATATTTTTGCAACCTCCATGGTAACATGATTAACTTCTTTTTTGTACTTTCAGAGATGATCTCAAAGAGCTTACATCAATTGACTTATGACGTACTTTCACATACGAAACTATAGGGTGTAACATCATTTCCCCCTTTGGAACATTCGTCATCGAATGTTGACTGGTGCACTGATAGCTCTTACGGATGGTTTTAATACTGTCCTTTCCATATAGCCAACTGTTATGTGAATAAATCGAAAGGCCAAGGCATCCCCCCGTTTAGGTCTCTTTTTCACACCATGACTTGTGCTCAGAATCCTTTTAATATTGTAACTGTTGCTACCTTCTGTCATGCAGCCTGCACCATAGATTTCCTTATGTTATTCTGGAACATCAAGCGAGACATCGCATCGTCTCTAACTCTTTTTTTTTTCTCATGACTATGCCTCTTGATACCTACAAACCATAAGTTGCAAGATATTCCATTAACAACGCCGCTATCATTCTTATATATTGAATCATTGCGCTTCTGGCCTTCTATCCGAAGTATGGACTATTCACAACCTTCTGCATTAGAATCTCATATGTTGTTCATATTTACCCTACTTACCTTAGAATCTCATATGTTGTTCATTCCTTGTCAACTTTCTTTAAACGTAAGCTATTACTTTTCCTGGTCTTTTTGCCCTTTGTTGCGTGAATACTTGGCTTATCTTGGCGTTCATGAATGCAAGAATCACATGTAACCCATATGATGTGGAATATCACTTACTTCCTATTCATTATTCATGATATATGCACTTTCTTAGGGAGTGCATACAATGCTGTAATGAGACGGTTTTTACATGACCATTTCTTCTTCAAGTTACTATACTTAGGTTGAAGCCTTCTTCCTTATTTTCTTAGTTTATTTCCTCAGCTAGTCTTTTATTGTAGCACTTAGGGAGGATCCCCTAACTCTTGTAAGTCTGTGAGCTCATTATATCGCATACTCAACGGAATTTTTGATGTCCTTCCTCGCATATAATTTCCATAGTTACTTACCTCCACGCCCTTGTACTTATAGGGTTGCTTCCGAACTAAAGTTTTGATTGTCTCCCAATGGCACTCTATTTTATTTCCATAGTACTCATACGGTACCTTTAACTATCCCAACTCCTATCTGAATATATCTCAAGAATTACAATGACATTACTGCGAGGTTGAATTTACTATATTGGGTTTTACTATGTTTATCTTTCACGACCTGCTAATTTGTCTGTAACCTATAGTATAGCAATAACTAGGCTCTTCCTGAATCAACTAATAACTACTCATTGGCACCTTCTCATATCAATATTTTGTGTAATTTTTCTTGGGTTATTGTTGTCTTAACTTACCTCTCCCAGTGGCTCCTTATTTATCAACAACATCCCAGGCTAGAACCCTTACTTCCTCTCCATGACATCGTTCTTGCTGAATGTTCTAGATATGTAGGAGTTGAATAAGTGTAATCTCATACCTTTCTTATTTATATCGCATTCTTCATTCTTCCTTTCCCATTCCATAGTTACTAGAACCACTGAATTCTGACTTAATGTCACATCACGTCATATTCCTCCCTTTAGGGGAGTACTATGATTTAGTGCTACGACGAGCTACCTATAAATGTTTTAACTCTCCATCTTTGGCATCTTATCACATAATCGATGACCCTTACTCGCCTTGCGGTAATACTTATGTACAAAGGATAATAAAACCCCCGAGGGTGACACTTAACTGGCAAATACTGTCCCTTAAGCATAACTTTAGCTTTAGGGAAGCGTCTTTCTGAATTACTATCCTCTAAGTTTCTCATGAATCTACTTCTGTTGTCCATTCTATTATTGCCGAAATGTAATCTAAAATTCTCATAATGCCTACCATTATCAAATCACTTAGTCCCTAATTCATGTTTAGTTTATCTTGTTAACCAGCCCATACTGATTTCTATTACTCTGGGGTCTAACTTTTCCCTTTGGAAATCACGTTAGAGTCACGAACTTATTTCTCGAAATGAGGATGTGACTTTATGACCTATGCTCTTTTTTTGCCTCAAGGCGTGTTACCTCTCGTCATTTCCTTCCCTTGACTATAGATTCTGTAATACTGTCATTTTTTTAATCTACCATTGTCATCCACGTATCACATATTACTCATAATGCCTTATTAACTCTCTTCTTATTTCCATGCTAACATTTATGTCTATCACTTGATTCGGAAAACTCCAACAAGACATTTATTTGCTTTTAGCTCCCCTTGCTCCACCCACTGGCTTTTCGGATTGCCTAACATTCTCTCTCTAATAGGGATGAATGCCACACGAAGGTAATATTTATTCTTTTAATGATTCCAGTGCCTTTGTTTGAACATTCTATTATCCCAATGGACGCAACCATGATCTGTGCATTAATTTGGAGAAATAAGTGCCAATATGGTAACCACTGATGTATAAATACTCGAATATGGAGGGGGAAAGGGTCTAACCTTGTTCGTTTTGCATAAAATGAGGCACAAACTCCCCAGGTTTGGCATGGTCCATAACATACCACCATTGTTGCTAGATTGGTGGGAAGATGTTTATCAAGTGACAAAAAGCATGTGAAAAAGGTCCTGGGAAATTTGCCTTCTTTATTGGACATCCAACCGAATAATGTGTTGATTGAAGCCGCCATAACATTCTGGGACAATGAAAGATCCGTGATTCGATTTGGAAACATAGAAATGACCCTTCTCTTGAAAGAAATATGGGGATTCTCATGGTACCAGAAAAACGTACCTCTAGGGCGTTTCTAAAAATGATGGGTTTGAAAAGAATGAAGATTTGGAGTGGCTGAAGAAATCCTACATACCCTTTGACTATCTCTATGAACGATATGGTCATAGAAAATCCTATCGTATCTACCATGATGAATTCTTTATCACTTCCTTGGGCTGTATTTACCGCAAGGTTTTTGTGTTCATCGTTTGCTTCCTGGGTATGATAGTGTTTCCGATGAAAGGGGAAATAATTCATACCAGACTAGACATGGTAACAAAAACCCTAATGGAGGGGATCGAGGGGCAAACATATACCATTGTCCCTATGATCATAGCAAACATATATCAGGCCCTGGACCGCTGCCAGAAGGGATTCAAACACTTCGAGGGTTGTAATTTGCTGCTATAGGTTTGGTTGTTAAAACATCTCCAGAGAGGTCAATACCGTCAAGAGTTTCCACAAAGGTCGTGGAATGATCATATAGCTTTCCATCACCCTAAGAGAATGACCTATATCCCAGACAGGTTTGCTCAACCAGGGAGTGTTATAAAATGAGTGTAGTTTTTCGACAATTTGACTAAGGATCAGGCTCAATGGATGTTCGAATGGTTCCCTACTGACGAGTTCATCATCAGGTCTAGGAACGTTCCGCACTTTGTGTTTGTCAGGTTAAGAGTCATATACCCTTATGTTCCCATAAGGGTTATGAGACAAGCAGGCATGAAGCAAGTCATACCGCGTATCGTTAAAATGAGTCATTATAAGGCAGATTTTCAAGATGACGACCACCCATACAAATGTGAAGCTTAGCATAATTGGCACATAAAGATTATTGTGGAAAGGGACACCATCGAGCCAGACCGATATCACGCAGGGCACATGTACTTTTACCCATCATGGTTGGAGGACTGCATAGCAGGAATAGTCGAGCCAGGGATCGGTCGAGGAAACAGAGTCATAGATGAAGCAGCCGAAGCACATGTGAAGTATAATAGACTGCGCATAAGGGTTCGCGAGTCTGAGGCCGAGCATATGGAATAACACAAGATTGATATGGAATTAGTCAATGGGTGGATGGAAACGGCTACCATATCGAATGAAAGGTTAGAATATCTGGAGAAGGGTCTCATGGAATTATAAGGGAAGATGAGCAAAAGAGTCATAGACTGCATAAATGTTGATGGTATCGAATGAGGACATCTAGAAAGGGCATACGTGCTGCTGGACATGCGCGACCTGGGGAACCTGATCGATGGAGTCAAGGCAACCAGGCTTGCAGAACGTACTTCTGGGACCAAGTGGATGAGTGAAACATCAAAATAGAATCAAGCAGGCGGTTACCACATAAATCCCTTTCTTCTTTTAACATTTTCAACATTAGATATTACCAAAACATACATACTAAGTACAACATTCCCGATACGGGACCACGGTTATGAGTAAGTAGAAAAACTACAAAAAATATGTTTACAACCCACATAGTGTCTACGGAGCGTCTAAGAGTACGGAGAAGGATACATAGACGAACTGGTAACAAGGCCCCGACTATTCCTCAAAAGGAATGACATAAACAAAATGAGTCAACATGATTTACACACAGCCCCAAGAGGATGTGAGGCTCACCAAGACTGCTGAAGATATGGAGGGAAAGGCACCACTAATGGCGATCAGTGCTACCAGCTACAGAACCACCTACATCCATTTAAAATATGTAGCGCCTCTGGGAAAAGGGGCGTTAGTACCATTGAACAACACTAGTATGTATGAACAAACCTACTCTAGATAGGATAAACATCAACAGTCAACACAAATAGAGGCATCAGATAACAATACACCGAGGCAAGGAAAAACACAAACAAGAGTTACTATAACCCTCATCCCGTTTTTCCATATTTTGGTTAATGTACTTTTAAGTTCATATTGTTATTATTATTAATGATCCACCGTGTCGTTGTCACATGGAGTCCAATCTCTGCCCGATCGGCTAAGCAATCCTAGGTGAGGTCCAAATTTCATTCACATCACATATAACCATCGTGGTTTGTTCTCACGGAGTCCGATCTCTGCCCGAATCGGCTATGCTAAGACCGTGGCTTGTGCACAGCACACGGAGTCCGATCTCTGCCCCATCGGCTAGGCCATCTCAACTATAAACAGTGAGGACAATAATCATCATCAAATCATAATCATATCACAATATCAAGTCATCCATGTGTACGGCATGGAGTGCGATCCATGCCAGACCGAATAGGCCTTCTCAGCCCAAGGACATTCTCCTGGTACAATTATGGGTGTTTTCGATCACTTACATCGATTTTAACTTTTTTGATCCCCGACACATATTGTTCTTTGATTAGTCTTTCATATCATTAGAATCTTTTGATTCACCTTTCACAACAATTCTTACTTTAATCCATATTCGGTAACCATCCTTTCCATTAATTCATGTTTCACAACAGTTCAACCTCATGCTTCGCATTTCACATCATTACCGTCTCTTTACCCACATTTCATATCATAGCAATTTTTGATTCATATTTCGTACCATTCTAGTCTTTCATAATTACCACACCCATCATATGCAAGGATCACACATATAGTAGAAGAAGGAATAAAATGATCACAACTCATATACTCAAGTAGCACAACGATATGGTATTAGCATGGAATGACATAGAAGCAAAGATTCCTCAATTAGGCACATAGAACATGTCACACCTCCCTTTCCACTACCCCGGATTAATGAAGGGTAATAAGGGAATTTTTCCACTTAAAGTGACATTATTCGGATTTGGGATTTATTTATGTTTCAGAGTCGCAACCTGGATTTTTGACGATGTTCCGGGACACCGTTTATTTATTAAAAATCCCAAACCGAGGAATTTTGACTCTATTTTAAAAATGTCTACGAACCAGAAATCTAAGTAAGGAATTTTGTTAACCCAGGAGAAGGTGTTAGGCACTCCCGAATTCCGTGGTTCTAGCACGGTCGCTTAACTATTAATATTTGGCCTAATTATCTAATTATTTACATATTTTAAAACTATAGTGCTTTTTAGCCTTTTTCACTTTTAACCGCTTTTAATATTTGTGGTATTATTTTAATACAAGTCACGATGACGTGCACTTGTTATTTTTGGACACGTTGCAAACCGCACCACATGAAATGTACCCGCGATTTACAACATGTTCATTTTAATTAATGGTTTGAGTTAGAGTCGGGGACATGAGTTGCCGCACCCGAGTGTAGATTATACAGTCGTGACTACGGTCATGACAGTTAAGATGCCTATTTGAGGCGAAATTCAATTTCTTCTCTAAATTTTGGAATTTTTATCTAAAAGAGGTATTTTAACTTATGGAACCAATTGGGATATTTATGGAATTATCTTGGAACAAGTCACGATGGCGTGCACTTGTTGTTTTTTGACACATCGCAATTGCGTCACATGAAATGCACCCGCGATTGCTACATGTCATTTTATTATTGTTAGGATTGCTTGTTCGAAGTTGTAGTCGAGTAGCATAAAATGCAGACCCGAATGTAGATTACATAATCATGATTATGGTCACGATGATTTAATTGCATATCTGAAGCAAACTATTATGTTCATAACTTTTCCTAAAAAAACTAATTAGAGATTCTGGTAAAGTCATGATTTATGGATGAAGTATTATGGATGAGTAAATGGGCTAGCTAACATGATCATCATGTTTTGGAAGTAAAAGTCATATCTATATATCGCATGATTTTTTTACTAGCAGACTACGTTGTTACACCATCATGTTCAGTAGGCAAAACCAGAGAAGTGCATAGGTAATAGAAAGATCAATGTTCTAAGTAAATAACACCAATAGAAATACAGAAGGTTACTTCATTAACACTCTCCTATGACGTATGAAATGTAAAAACCACTGATGCATAGTTGTTCTTCTCGTAGTACCCCAAAATGATAAGTTGTTGTTTATTTAAGTTTCATAAAGGAGAACGTAATTAATTTATACAGAGCTAGCTTCCTTGTTTTTAAAGCAGCCAAGGCAGTAGGGTTCAGCATTCCCTTTCAACAAAATTATATAGACCATTCCATATCGGAGATTCTGAAGTCTCTAACATCCAATCTTCACTAAAAATTTATACATAATCAAATGCTCCTGAACTATAAGACGGTTAACTTCATTGCCGTATATTTGTGATATAATTAAGCAATGAATGGAGCACAACGATGTCGTTTTGGGGCTATGCCTTTGCTGACCACTACTCCTACGGAGCTTGCTTGAGGATTCAATCCTCTTTAGTAAATTAGATGCTTTATTTGATTCCATAATTCAACGTATTTGGTTCCTTTTACCATATGACATATTAAAATCAAGTTTGTCTCTACTCCTATCTATTTTTATCTTGTGTCTGTGTTTGCTTCAATATCCAGTCCCAAAATCAAATTAGACCCATGTACAACAACCAACTCTTAACAAATTTTTAGAAGAAAACATAAGCAAAAATAAAAAATAAAAACACGGCCATTTCAGATCAGATTCATCACTAATTCACAATAGTAAACATACCCAATTCATGAAATCCAACAAATCCATTTATATAACTTAAAAGTAGATACATAAATCCGGCGTGTACCTAGTACCCTAAGCGAAAACCAAGTAGCAAGATAATGACTAAATGAAGCAGCCCCGAATCTGACCTTAGTAGTGACAAACACGACGCACAGCAAACGGTTCCACACCTCTATTGGATTTTAAAATGAGAGGCAAAACAGAATCAAGCAAAATAGTGACTCCCACAGCTAATGACAAGGAATTTGATCTCTTAAAAATCCACAGATGAAGAATAATGAAAGACCCGTTGGAATCCTTTCCATATCCGAATTCATTTCCGTGTTTTTAGAGCTTTTCCGTAAATTTTCGATTCTTCTGCTGCTAGGTTAGGGAATTAGAGGGGAGTGGGGTTCGGCTGGTTCTCTCTAGTATGTCTCTGTGGGTGATTTGGAGAAATGAGAGTGAAGGAGAGGGGGGCGACTGTTGCTGTTTGTAAGAGGGAGGGGGAATTTCTCCTCGTTGGGAGGGGTCTGTTTTTTTTGAAGAAGATGGATGAGGAATGGGAAACACGGCGCTGGGATGGTTTTTTTTTTTTATTAACATTAGGTCTAGGTTTAGGTCTTGAAAAATGGGGTTATTAAAAAGGGACATTTGGTTGGGCCTGGGATTTTGGGCTCTAAAATTGGGTCAATTTGAAATGAAGGTCAAATTGTTCTTTCAAAAATGGCCACCCTACTACTAATTGAATTTATTTTGCAGAAAGACTGATTAGCACGTTAACTAATTGATTAATGCTAATGGATATTTTTTGTGATTTTTATATATTAATTATCAATTAAGAGTAATTAATTTCTAAAATTCAAATTAAACCTAAGATGACATGCAATGAAAAATGTGAGAAATTTTTATGATTTTTCTATAATTTTAAAATATTAAACCTACATGAAATGCAACTATATAGATAAAAACTCCTAAAATTCATAAAAAATTATTTTTGGATAATTTTTAGGAGTAATTTCCATGCGGGGCAAAAATTGGGTGTTCACAGAACACATAAATTCCATAGACATCTGACAAGAGAATCATACCCGGAAAGTGAGCACCATGGATTTATCCTATGAGGATTAGAGTTAGCCATACATACCTTGAGTTGGAATTTCTCTATAATTTCTATCCAAAATCACCGGACCTTCTAACGCCTTCAATATAGTTTACAATGTGACACATTCAAACTTAGAGTTAGGAACCTTGGACTAATTTGGGCATTTTATCAACTATTATGTGGTCCTTTAGATTAACTAACCCTTTTTTAGTAAAAGAATGCCCTAGCTTACTTCCCTTTTGCTAGATTATGGAAGATTATTCACATGCCTGCAAGGTTTCACTTTTTATTTTCATGACCCAACCTATGTGTGTTTTATTCTTACACAAAATCTGAGAAATTGGGGAAATAGGGTGAAGACTTACCTCTTTGAGTGAAGAAGATGACAATAAGTTGATAATTTTCCGGGCTTGAGTGATTTTGGAAAACCAAATTGGATGATGTTGAAACCTTCTTTCTCAAGAACTCTCTTCTTCTCTCTCTATTTTTGGTCAGAAGAACGTTAAAAATGAAGGGAAGAGGTGTTTTATAAAATAGGGGTTCGGGTTTTAAATTTAGAAAAAGGGAGCCCCGACACAGGGATGCGGTCAGGAATGCGATCGCATCCCTGCTATGCGGTCCGCATTCCTGTCGCATAAATTGCCCTCAAAAGGGGCAAAGAGGAGACCGGACTGCCCAGGTATGTGACCACTATGCGGTCCGCTTACATGTTATGCGATCGCATAGTGCATCATATAACCTCTCTCGTAAAAACCATGGGGAAAGAATGCGACAACTATGCAGCCCACATTGGTGAAATGCCATCGCATTCCAGGCCGCACAACTGTCTTCAAAATGGACATCAAACTATCCAGGTATGCGACAACTATGCGGTCCGCATACCTGTTATGCAATCGCATAGTGCGTCGCATAACGCGAAATTTCTGGAAAATTTAATCTTTCAAGTCCTGGGATACTTTTTACTCAAAATAGGACCGTTTTAAGAATTTCTAAAGTTATAACAACACAGGGACCTACTCGGGCATTATTTTTGACATAGAAATTTTACGGCTTTACAACTTTACCCATAACTACACCTCCTCAACATCAGCATCTCCCGACTCCATATCCGCAACCACTTACCACACTCCTCAGAAAACCCCACAACCTATCTCCGATCCCCAAAATTCAACCAATGATCACCACTATACCAAAATTCATGGCCTTCACCAAAACAACCCCATATACGTGGAAACCTTACCCCACTCTACTCAACCAATCTCATATACACCAGAATCCGCTGAGAAGCACCTGCTCATTAAACATATGGCAGAGAACCTCAAGAAACTCACAAACCGAGTTCAGGGTGTTGAAGGAGGCAAATGAATCGAAGGTTTGAATTACGAGGATTTGTGCATTCACCCAGATGTGGAACTACCAGAGGGTTACAAACCTCCCAAGTTCGAAATATTTGATGGAACGGGTGACCCAAGGGTTCACTTGAGAACTTACTATGACAAGCTCGTAGGGGTTGGAAAGGATGAAAGGATTCACATGAAGCTATTCACGAAAAGGCTCACTGGAGACGCCCTATCCTGGTACATAATCCAGAATCCCAAGAAATGGGCGAATTAGATGAGCATGGCGTCAAATTGCATGGATAGATTCAGATTCAACACGGAGAATGTACCTGATGTTTTCTATATCCAGAACCTCAAGAAGAAACCAACTGAGACTTTTCGTGAGTTTGCTACTCGATGGAGGTCAGAAGCAGAAAAGGTCAGGCCGACATTAGATGAGGAACAAATGAACAAGTTCTTTGTCAGGGCTAAGAATCCGCAATATTACGAAAGGTTAATGGTAATAGAGAATCACAAGTTCTCTGATATCATCAAGCTCAGAGAAAGGATCGAGGAGGGTATTAAAAGTTGAATGGTGACAAATTAAAGGCACTGCAGGCCACGAGTAAAGCAATACAATCAGGTGGCATATCAAGGAACAAAGAATTGGGAACAGTAATGGTTGCCCAAAGCCCAAAAACTCCATTTGTATACCAAACACCTCCACCCACATACCAACCATCACCTCCCGGATATTCCAAACCTGCTACCACCTACCACACCTATAATTCCCAACCATCCTATTATCAGTCACCTCCAACTCGTCTAAACTACTAAAAACGTAGGCCTAATTTTTACCGCAAACCACCCAGACAGTACACCGCCATTACTGATCCCATCGACCAGTTGTACGAATGCTTGAAATCTGCTGGTTATGTCACCCATATTCCCGCTGTGGCAATGTAGAATTGATCTCAATGGGTCAATCAAAACAAGACATGAACGTACCATTCTTGTATGAAGGGACACACTGTTGACAAGTGACGCACCTTCAAAGACAAAATCCAAACATTGATCGATAATAAGGTCATACAGGCAAAGGAAACTGCACCTAATGTCCGCAACAATCCCCTCCCGGATCATAGGGGTGAAGGGGTTGGTGTAATAGATACTGATGAAGAGTGGGATCCCGAGGGGTCAATCGGGCTTATTTGGGAAGGTGATGATCCTAAGAAGCCTGCAGTCACACTCAATCCCATTATGGTATAGGTACAGCTGCCAATTGAAGTTGAGGTAGACACATCAGCTCCCTTTGAGGTAGAAGTGACCCCACCTGCAGCAATACCCGCTCCATTCAAGTTGGAGGTGACCACACCTTTCAATGTGACGGTGGAAACCACACCGCCCTTCAGCTCCAAAGTTGTACCTTGGGATTTTGTGGCCAAGGCTAGAAGTAAAGGAAGGTCGAAGATGGAAGAATCATGTGCTGCACAAGGAATGACTAGAACATGAAGAGTTTATACAGCTGAACATTTGGGAGAAGCTAGTAAGCAAGCTTCCAGTAAATGGGCCATTATTGAGACTGGTCTAGATGACCTCTGGAGGAAGGTACAAGCGAGGGAGTGGTCTGTCTTCGATCATCTGAACAAGACCCCCGCCCAAATATCAATCCTGTCGTTGCTGCAAAATTTTGAGGCACACATGAATGATCTGATGAAGGTATTGAATGAAGCATATGTGTCTAACAAAATCACTAGCGGAGAAATGGCCAATATGGTGGGGCAAGTGCTATAAAGCCACAAGTTCACTTTCCACGAGGACGAGCTGCCACCTGAAGGGTTAAGTCACAACAGGGCACTACACATCACGGTGCAATGCGAAGATATGTTTATCGCCTTATTTTTGATAGATGGAGGATCTAGCCTCAACATTTTCCCGTTGACATCTGTGAAGTGGTTGGGCAAGGGTATACATTAGATACGAGCAGGGACTATGAATGTGAAAGCATTCAGCGGGTCTCAAAGGGCTATAATTAGAGAAACTAATCTCTGCCTGCAGATGGGTCCCACCTGGTTTAATGCTGAGTTTCATGTGCTGGACATATTTGCGTCCTACAATTTGTTGTTGGGACGACCTTGGATACCTTCTTTTGGAGTTGTAGCATTTAATTTGCATCACATCATGAAATTCTAATGGAATTATCAAGAAGTAATCATCCATGGAGATAGGAGTAACCCCATTTACACCAGCCAGACTGTCCCGGTGGTTGAAAACAGAAGGAGGTTAGGTGGAGAAACTTACCACCACATCGAGCATGTTAATGCAATCGAAAAAGATAAGTGTTGGACTAGCAAAACATAGAGAATATTGGCATGGCAAGGGTACGAACCTGGCATATGGCTTGGTAAAAACCTTCAGGGTATCTCTAAGCCAATACAGTTGAAGCGCCATGATACAACCTTTGGGCTGGGGTATCAATACACCTGGCAAGAATACAATGATTGGTCACCATCGTGGCATGCCTCATACTACCCCTTGAACAACACGTACCACACTTAAGTCAGACTTTCCATCAGACCAATGTCATATGGGGATCAGAGGAAGAAAAAGCATTAGCAGCATTAAGGAATTTGTTCTTGGAAGATGATGACATGGACCGCTGTGTGATCATCGAGGAGGAGAAGGAGGGAGGCCCTACCATCCAAGCTGCAGAGAGAGGATCATTCCTCAAAAACTACATTGTAGACCATCAAGGGCCCGACGAGTCCCGGGGTAGCAAGGCTAAATACAATTGTTTACTTTTTTTGACAATGATTTCCACTTTTTGCATTTTGTTTTAAATAATATTTTTAATAGTTTCCCAAAATTTTATTTGAGCTATTGAAAATCATTTTTTAACGCTTTAAATAGCTCGATGTTTTATTATTACTGCTTTTCTCTCAATCCTGCACGTGGCTAAGCCCTGCCTCTCTATTTGCATAAGGCTAAGAATTGCCTTCTCTTTTCATGGGACTAAGTAGTGTCCCAAATTTTTCATAAGACTAAGCTATGTCTCCACAGCCGCATGAGGCTAATCCCTACCTCTCTATTTGCATAAGGCTAAGCATTGCATTATCCTTGCATGGGACAAAGTACTGCCCCAAAAAACTTGCATAAGGCTAAGCCCTGCCTCCCTATTTGCATAAGGCTAAGCATGGCCTTCCCTTGCATGGTACTAAGAATTGTCCCGAACCCCGCACGAGACTAAGCATTGTCTCTGTTGCGTTATTCGCTTCTCTCGGGCTAAGCTGCGCCCTCAACTACATACAAGACTAAGCCTTGTCTTGTTGCTTCTAGCATCATGTCTTTTCACCTTATGGGCTGAAATATAGCCGACTTATCCGAAGGCGTCATAGTTTTAAGGCAACATCCTCATAATCGGAAGACAACATGCCATGACCTGGAAATTTCTCAAACTTGCATATCATTATTCATAGGCGTCATGGTTCGGAGGTACCATTCTCATGGCTCGAGAACATCAATCATATCCTACGAATCCTTTACCACACAATTCATGGCCCAGGACATCATGGTCTAAGGACGTCATTCTCAATCGTCCAAAGAGGATTTTCATGGTCTAAAGGGAATTTGCATCATGTCTAAATTCACACAAATTTATACGTATATGCTTTCAATACATCTTCTGATTTGCAGGTAACCCGAGGAGTAAGCATTATCCCAGCAGGGGCAATCCGGCTCCAATTCCTTAATACTATTTCAAACCTAACCACTCACCATGACCGTTTCACCTATTCGAAGCCTTGTATCCGTCTTTGTGACAACTTCATCGGTTCATTTTGCCAGATTCCATGGCCTGATTCCTCTAAAACCAGGGATATGTAGGTAGCTCGGAAACCTGAGTGCGGCCTATATCTCTCAGATCACTCTATCCAATCAAAATTAGCCATCATGTCTTTACCCGACAACTCTTTCATCCTTCCTAGGTAAAGAGGGCCAGTTGTTGATATTTTTCCCTATATTATTTTTAAAATGCATATATACCTTCAAAACAATGCATGAGCATCAATTAATATTTTTTCATAATTTTCTGTAATTTTAAAAGGATTTTTAATTAATTTATTAATTATTTTATTTTCCAAATAATTATTAATTACATCACAAATGATTTTATAATAATTTTATTGCTTAATTTTTATCATCTATATTTAAATTAAGCTTTAATTATTTTATGCATAATGATGTTTGTAGGTTATAAATGCAATGACTTTGCAATAATAGCCCATGTGTGCATAATTACTTTATTTTACACGAAAATGACCTTTTATATTTTTATAATACTAAGTAATTATTTTAAATAATTCATGCATAAATAGTATTTTTTCATCATTTATCGACTATTTTTATAAATTATTTAATTAAATTAAGTGGGTATTTAAAACATAGCCCCTCTTCAATTAAATTTTCGGACCTACCCAATAGACCAATAGCCTACTAAGCCCAATTATCAAAACCCAATTACCCCACCCGTCCATAACCCGCCCCAAACTACATATAATCCTGGCTGTTGATCTCAAAAGATGAATGGCCTAGAACCAACCTTCCATTTTTAATTAGCCAAACAACCCCAAAACCTACTCATTTTTACAAAATCCGCTACCCTTGAAACCTTTCCCTCCTCTCTTCTCTCTATCACCCTCCTCCTAACCCTAGCTCGCCGTCGAGAAAACCCTTTCGATTCATGGTTTATTTCTTCATTCCTAGGACCTATCTGGCCTACTACCTCTACTGGTGTTTTGATTTTCATGCTGCTTGATGGAATCTCAAAGGGAAATCCCTCATTTTCTCAATGGATCTGTCTATGTTGACTCCTATGTCTGTGGGTACTAATATCTCACTGTTTATTCCTTCAAATCTCTAGTTTAAACCATATTTTTTCACCTCTGCTTAGGTTTTATTATTTATGGTTAAATCCGTTCAGATCTCTTTAGATCTGAAGCAGTTTGAGTTTGTTTGTTGCTTTTTCTTCAAGATTCTGCTATATTTTCCTATTATTGTCAACCGATTTTCGTTTTTCCCTCAAAGCTAGGGTTTCAATTTTTAAGAAGTTTCTGGAAAAAATGTTTTAAAATGTGTAAGTGTTTAACTATGATTTTCTTCATTTACCTTTTCAATTGGTTTCACTTGAGTTTCATCTCTATGTCTTTATGCTCTAGGGTTTCAACTTTTAAAGTTTCTGCAAAATGGTTGAAAATGTTTAAGTGTTAACTCTAGATTTCTTCCTTTACTTTTTCGACTGAGTTTCATCTCTATGCCTTTACAGCTTAGGATTTTTCATTATTTAACTATGGGTTATAATGTTTTACCCATTTACTGTGGCTCTGTCAATTAAATTGATTAACTTATTTACATGCTTAATTAGGGTTCGAAAATTGTGCTTTCCTTTTAAAACTAATGTCTCTCTGAAAAATATTTTTACCTATTATTTCATTATATGTGATTCGTATTTGGTACTACTTTTTTGGCTTGATTTCTGGGTTTTGATTGTTTTGACCGACCTATAAATGATCTCTGGATTTACTACTTGCCTTATTTAGCCTCAATCTTGTCTATTAATTTACTCCGTGAAAGACTCTCCTTAATTTAAGTTACACGTACTATCAATTATTCCTGTTAGCCATAATTGATTAATTGATTTTTGCATACCTTATTTGTGTGCCGATTAATTTGCCTGCCTTATTTGGTCTAATCTACTATGTGCTATATAAACCTTTCATTGTTCTGATTTTAAAAGACACAATAAGGCTAATCTCACTCTTACAGACCTACATTTACACACACATGAGTTCTTTCTATCACTATAATTTCTTGCATTGTCTAGCCGGCTGAAAGCCAAGGCTAGACTCTTGGATTCCAATTGCTTTCACTTTCCTGTTTACTTTCTCCCCTAACTGGTATGCCCTAACCTTTGCAATTTCATTCTTTACACTTTGCTTGACTAGCCTGTATCAATTCTGTATTTCACATGATTATATGATCTCATTTTGTAACACTGTTAACTTAGGACTAAGTTATTTTGAATAATATGAATCCTCTTATAGGTTAGTCTAAGTTTCAATTTTTTTCATGCACTGTTTGATAATTCTATACCTATTCTGAACTTTGCACACTATGAACATGTAATCAGTCAATTTGTTGCTTAATTTCCATGCCATGTCTGTTTATTTCATATATCTAGCCAACTCAATTGTTTTGCCTAACTGCTTATGTGATAAGTAATAGTCTAAATATCTAACTTCACTATACTTCAATTTATTTGAGCTATGTGTTTGAGCATGAATCCTTTTTGTCCTCTTGGTGTAGTTATGCCTGCAGCTCTATGTTCTGAATTCTGTTTCTTCTAAAATCTAACTTTTTTAAAACCTGCCCCTTATCCCTTTTATGTACTAATTTTTTAAAACCCTACTCCTAGTTATTTAGGTCCCCAACCACTCAAGTGTGAGAACTTCCTAGGGTCAACTTGAGACTCCTTTGAACTCTGGCACACTGGGGATTGGTTTTCTAATCTCTTGAACTATCTTCTGAATGTGATTCTGGTGTGAGCATTGCCCTGGGTCCCCTGAGGCCCTTGGGAACTTTGACACACTGGAAACCTAGTTCTAATGTGCTATAAATCCCTATGATGTTCTTCAAAGTGGTTATGGTTGGAATGCTTGGTTCCCAGGTTCATTGGGCCTGCTAAGGCTCACTATAGTGTAATGAATTATGCTATGTAATTTATTCATATTGGGGCTGTAATAATCTCTGTAACAACAGATCTGGGGTTATTAGTAAAAGCTGGGGAGGTGTTTCTATATATCTTTGTTCAAGCTTTGGGTAGAAATCCTGCCTATATGTTTATTATGTTGGTTGAATCATTTGAATGCTACTACTTATTTAGAGATCTTGCCTATAGGATTTTCTAATTCCTTTATACTGCATATTACTCACATAACAAGAAGTCATGTTTATAGACCCCTTGCATTAGAAATCATGTCTATACGATCTGTGCATATTTTATAACATACATGCATTGGTGACCATATCTATAGGATTCTATTTGTTTGAATAATAACCATCCTGGCAAGTTGCATAAAATTCTTCCCACATACGACTTAGATATCATTCCTATAGGAGATAAAAACCGGTTTCAATTTAGATACCATGGGGTTTAGATACCATGCCTATAGGATTCAATTCTTGTTATCACTTAGGCAAGCATGTAGGATTCTTGAGAATTCTGGTGCTAAAAGAAAAAGAATTGAGATTTAGTACTGCTTGAACAAATTCAGAGTTTTAACCAAAATCAGTAGGCAAGCCAGTAGGTCCCAATACCCGTTTTAATAAACTAATGTCTTATATTCTCTTAATGCTTATCTAGATATCCTGCCTATTTGGTCTTAAACTAATAAAAGTTGTCTAATTTAAGTGCATTTGTTGTTTACATGTAGAGGTTAACATGAGCCCCTATTTGCTCTTATGCTGCAGTCTTATCTGAATTTTTTTTATCGCTTAGCTTTCTCATTTTTAAGCATCATAGGTCAGTCTAGAACTACCTTAAATAGAGGTCCTAAACACCTCCAGGACCATAGGTAAGGAACGGGTAGTGCATGCTTAAGGCACGACTGAGAAGTTATTAGAGCGCTTAGGTAATAACTGAAAGATAGTTAATTGGGTAGTAAAGGAGATGATGACGTTAATACTATGTGTAGCATGCCAACTTGGAGAAAGTTACCAAGTATTGCATGGAAATGATCCTATAAGCTAAGAAACATAGGACCCCTTTAATTCCTGCTTTAAAATAATAGTTGTCTAAATTGCTCTATTTTCCTTTTATGACTAATTCTCTTAATTAAGTTCGGCCGAGACCCACCGTTGTGGACCTCGAGGGGTGCCTAACACCTTCCCCTCAATGTAATTTCAAGCCCTTACCCGATCTCTGGTAATGCAATCTAGTTTTATGAGTTATTTGCTTTAGGTGCCCTAATGCACCATAATCCGTTAGGTGGCGACTCTTCCAATCTCATATCCCATCCCAAAAGGGAAGGGAGTTGTCTCATTAAATGTCAAAACCCCAATTTTCGAGAGGGGAAAAAGGGGGGGGGGGTGCGACATGTGGTACTCTTAACCGTGTGAGCTTATTCTTGTGAAAATTGTGAGAAAACATTTTACGTGTTGTCCTTTCCTTTCCTTATGCTTACTAACTGATTTGAACTATGTTAGGACACATGCACAATCATACACGTAGCTAAGCACTCTTATCGTATTAATGGGATTCCTTGTTATTGTTGAGTATAGCTACCCTTCTTGTACTTGATTTCTATGTGTGAATGACTATAATTGGCACGTGATTCATACGTGTAGTTATTATCTGAAATGAGGGCACAATATGCCAAATGGGTTGAGACATTGGGACAATTGTTTTGTGATTTGCCCAAGGTTTGGTACCTTGTGGAGTTGACTAAATTGCTGAGTTATTAGTTGTCCTTGTTGTACATATGATCCCAGATTTATTTTGTGTTCCATTCACACTTCAGAGTTATTTTCATGGTTTTCCGCTTATACCTGGTGTTTCCTTCCTTATTGAATTTACTATATTGTTAGCCATATTGTGTAGTCCTTATGTAGATATATTTCCCTGTTTTTCCTATATTTATACTTTTTCAGTTCATTAGACCAGTTTGTTTCTTGACTAGTCCTCGTCACTACTTCATGGAGGTTAGTCTTGATATTTATTGGGCACCAATGTGGTGTTCTCGTACTAAACTTCTACACATTTGGTGCATGTTCGTAGTTTTCATAGTCGGTTAACATCGTGGATTACTGTTATAGAGACTCAAGGTAAAACCTGCTACAACATTCGCGGATTTCGGGGTCACCGTCCTATTTGTTCATACGCTGTTTTATTCATTTTGAAATAGTGTTATTCATAAGATTATAGTGAAATTCTATAGAGCTTATGACTTGTATTACCGGGTTTTGGGAAAAATGTATATTGTATAAATAATGTATTTCAGAAAGTATTAGATGTTATTTATTGATTGTTGCTAATCCGTTAATGTTAGGCTTACCTAGTCATTAAGACTAGGTGCTATCATGATACCCTACGGAGGAGAAATTGGGTCGTGACAAGTTGGTATAAGAGCTATAGGTTCATAGGTGTTACGAGTCATAAGCAAGTTTAGTGGTGTCTTGCGGATTGGTACGGAGACGTATGCACTTATCTTTGAGAGGTTAGGGAACTATTAGGACAACTTCACTTCCTTCATTCTTATCGTGCGAGTTCGTTGATCTCGATGTTTGAACTTTTATCATTCCATTCTCTCACAGATGATTACGACACAAGCTGCAGTTCCCGATGACGTTACTCCTGGAGCAGATGTCGCTAGGGGCAGAGGCAGAGGCCGACGAGGGGCACGTGTCGCAACAAGCGCACCTAATAGAGCATCAGTTGAATAGCCTCTTGTAGTTGCAGTTGGGGGGAAGGTATCGGAGGCGCGTGTTATTACCCCCGGACTTCAGGATACCTTAGCATAGTTCCTGAGTATGTTTTGTACATTGACTCAAGCGGCATTGATTTCAGGCGCACCAGCTACTTCACAGACCGGGGAAGGAGCTCAGACTCATGCCGCTCACACCAGAGTAGTGAGATCATGTTAGTCTGGTTCCAGGTGTCATGGCGACACAACCTGTAGTATCAGTTTAACTCGTGGTTAGGGCAACAACATCTGAGGAAGAGAAACTCATACTTGAGAAATACAAGAAGTACCACCCTCCTACCTTCGGTGGATTGACGACAGATGACACCTAGTGTTTCCTGAAGAAGTTTCATATTATTCTTCGTACTATGGGTATTGTGGAGACGAGCGGGGTTGATTTTGTTACGTTTCAGCTCAAAGGAGTGGGTTATCAGTAGTGGCGGGCATGTGAGTTGGGTAGCCCGACCGAGTCAGCTTCACTTTCATGAGTTCAGTTTTCAGAGTTGTTCTAGAGAGAGTTTGTACCTCAAGCCCTTCAAGATATGTGGTGCGCGGAGTTCGAGCATGTTACACCCTGAAAGTTTAACAACCTTGATGCCGTTAGATACATTTTGATATGGTATTTATATTGAGTGGAACATTTTTGTAAAAAGTTTGAAAATATGATTTTGTATAGTTACTAATATTACTACTTTCAAATGTGCTTTAAATTATACCCATAATATAAAAAAGTTTATGAGATTTTCTTTATTGTAAAGATAGAAATTATTTTCTCACAAGAAAAGAAGGTTATCTTTTTACCATTTTAAGAATTAAGCGTACGAGAATTTTTTCTATTATATGAGATTAGAAAAATTAAAAGTTGAGAAAATATATGTGTTTTTACATGGATGTTTTAATGAAATAATAGTGTATGAATTTATTTTACACGGTAGTACATGACCGTAATAGTACGGTGTATAAAGTATATCAAAAATAAGTAGAATTTTAAGTAAATTGAGACATTCTTAATTATGCGGGTAAATGGCTAATTACCGGGTAACAGAACATTACCTAATTACATAATAAGTATGGGATAAGATTAAAACCCCACCCCCACGTGGCAGTAAGCCACTACACAATTCACGATTCTTAGTCATTTGGGGGAGGTGGCAACCAATTCATGACTCTTAGTCATTAATCTAGGTGGCAAAATTCGTGATCCATCTCTCTCGCTTTCTTGTCTTTGTTTTGGTTTCTTACGAGCAAAATTATGAGACTACGCTTCTTGAATAGTTGATCCATAATAGAGTGTTTTACTTACTAGTAGGTTATTTGGAGTTTGGTGAAATATATGTATTCATTGGAGCATATCTTGGAGTATAGGCTTACATGTTGGGACATAGATCTGGTGCTTTGAGTTGGTTACAATTGCCATTAAAGGTAAGATACTAAGATTTTGGTCTTAGGATAGAGTCAATTCATTCAAAAGTATACTTCTTTTCTCATGGTTTTGTTACTTTCCTACAGTACCTAAGTTACTATCTATAGTACTATTTTCCTCTACCTGAAGAAAGATGAGAAGGTTGGTTTTGATGAGTTTGGTGTCTGTTACTGTTATAACAGAGAATCGACTCAGGTATGTTAAGTTTATCCCTTCTTTCTTTTGGCTTGGTCCAAGCAACAATACGTAAACGTAATGATATTTCATAAGTGGTTTTACTCTTAGCAATTAAGAAGGCCTATGTTATTCATTCTGGTAAAGTGATACTCAAGTAGGTCTAAGTGTGTATCTAGTCCCTATTGAGGTATATGTTAGAGATCTTAATGTTTTGATATAGTGATACATTCATCTTCATGCATTTACCATCGTGATACGGCCGATCGGACAATTAGTACCGGTATGGCAGTTATGTATCATTATTTACCACCGGTTGGGCAGTCATGCATGGTCATTTACCACCGAGCTATGGCCGGTTGGGTAGTCATGCATTTAACAACGAGCTATGGCCGGTCGGGCAGTTGCCACCGGTTGGGAAGTTATGTATTATTATTTACCACTGGTTGGGCAGTTATACATTTACCATCGAGCTACAGCTAGTCGGGCAGTAACGATTGATTAGTTGGGCAGTCATGCATCATACGATATGGATAATAGTCCCAAAGAGAAGCATTATATATATATAAGTATAATATGTATGTATATACAGTGGCACTTCAGAGATCCGGGTTGATTATTATATGTCTTCAATTAATGCTGACTTAATGTTGTTCCAGTTCTGCCTTACATACTCAGTACATTATTCGTACTGACATCCTTTTGTTAGGGATGCTGCATTCATGCCTGCAGGAATAGATAATCAGTTTGACGAGCCGTCATAGTAGACGAGATCGACATTCAACAAATGATTGGTAAGACTCCACCTCATTCGGAGTGCAACCGAGTCTAAGAGTCAACGTGTCAGAGTTTTGCTACAGACTTATGGGTAGGCTGGTACCTTGTCCCATTTGATGTTAAATAATCTTAGAGGCTTTGTGGACAAAGGTTCATTTTGTACAGTATTTCATGGGCCTTGACGACCCATATGCATTCATGTTTTATGAGCATAGTTTATTGATACAGTGTTGCCAATTATACGTTGTACATTGCGAGTTGTGGCCATGTTAGCCCATGATAGTAACAAAGAAAAAAAAGAGTTAGAGTGGTTCGCTCGGGCCAGCATGACACCGAGTTCCAGCCACGCCTCCCCAAGTTCAGGGCGTGATACAGTTGTATCAGAGCAGGTCGTGTCCTAGAGAGTCTACAAAGTCGGGCCTAGTAGATTCTCACTTACGGCTGTGTTGCGCGTAACATTTATACTTGAGAGGCTATAGGGCATTTAGGAAATGTTACCCTTCTTTTGTTTCCAGATCGTTCCATAGAGCTAAGCCGTCAGAAGTCGGTATGAAGTTTACGCCAGGTTTTGTATGCACTAGAGGTGCAGGTATGTTGAAGAAAGGTTATGAAAGAACCAGAAGATATGCTGCGTGATTGAAAAGTAAGTAAGGTAAAGGTGAAGAAGATACATGATACTCAATTAAAAAAAGTTTTGAATAGTCGAGACTTCAGAAATAGTTTGGGTTTTAAGTTTAATTTACAAAGGAGATCCTAGTAAAAATTTTGCAAATCTCTGAGAGTTAACATTCGAGGAGGAATATTCTAAAGGGGGAAAGGATGTTACACCCCGAAAGTTTAACATCCTTGATGCCGTTATATACATTTTGATATGGTATTTATATTGGGTGGAACATTTTTGTAAAAAGTTTGAAAAATATGATTTTGTATAGTTATTAATATTACTACTTTCGAATGTGCTTTAAATTATACCCATAATATAAGAAAGTTTATGAGATTTTCTTTATTGTAAAGATAGAAATTATTTTCTCACAAGAAAAGAAGGTTTTTTTTTTAACATTTTATGAATTCAGGGTACGAGAATTTTTACTATTTATATGAGACTAGAGAAATAGAAGTTGAGAAAATAAATGTATTTTTACATGGATGTTTGAATGAAATGATAGTGTATGAATTTATTTTACATGGTACTAAATGACCGTGATAGTACAGTGTATAAAGTGTATTAAAAATAAGTAGAATTTTAAATAAATTGAGATAATGCTTAATTATGCGTGTAATTGACTAATTACTGGGTAACGGTACAGTACCTAATTATCTAATAAGTATGGGATAAGATTAAAACCCCACCCCCACATGGCTGTAAGCCACTACAGAATTCATGACTCTTAGTCATTAGGGGGGAGGTGGAAACCAATTCATGACTCTTATTCATAAATCTAGGTGGCAAAATTCGTGATCCAACTCTCTCGCTTTGTTGTCTTAGTTTTGGTTTCTTACGAGCACTATTATGAGACTATGCTTCTTGAATAGTTGATCCAGAACAGACTATTTTACTTACTAGTAGGTTAGTTTGGAGTTTGGTGAAATATGGATATTCATTGGAGCATATCTTGGAGTATAGGCTTACATGTTGGGACATAGATCTGGTGCTTTGAGTTTGTTACAATTGTGATTAAAGGTAAAATAGTAAGATTTTGGTCTTAGTATATAGTCAATTCACTCAAAAGTATACTCCTTTTTTCATGGTTTTGTTACTTTCCTACACTACCTAAGTTACTATCTATAGTAGTATTTTCCTGTACCTGAAGAAAGCTGAGAAGGTTGGTGTCGATGAGTTTGGTGTTTGTTACTGTTTTAACTGAGAGTTGACTCAGGTATGTTAAGGTTATCCCTTCTTTATTTTGGCATGATACAAGTAACGATACGTAAACATAATGATATTCCATAACTAGTTCTACTCTTAGCATATAAGGATGCCTATGTTATTCATTCCGGTAAAGTGATACTCAAGCATGTCTAAGTGTGTATCTAGTCCCTATTGAGGTATATGATAGAGATGTTAATGTTTTTAATATAGTGATACATTCATCTTCATGCATTTACCACCGCGCTACAGCCGGTCGGGCAGTTACCACCGGTTGGGCAGTTATGTATCATTATTTACCATCAGTTGGGAAGTCATGTGTATTCATTTACCTTCAAGATATGCCTGATTGGGCGGTCATGCATTTACAATCGAGCTACGATCGGTCGAGCAGTTACCACCAGTTGGGCAGTTCTGTACTATTATTTACCACCAGTTGGGCAGTTATACATTTACCACCGAGCTCTGGCCGGTCGGGCAGCTAGCACTGATCAATTGGGCAGTCATACGTCATTCAATATGGATAATAGTCTCAAGAGAAACATTATATATATATATAAGTATAATAAGTATGTGTATACGGTGGCACTTCAGAGATCCGAGTTGATTCTTATATGTCTTCAATTAATGTTGACTTAATGTTATGTTTCAGTTCTGCCTTACATACTCAGTAAATTATTCGTACTGATGTCCTTTTGTTGGGGATGCTGCATTTATGCTTGCAGGTATAGATAATCAGTTTGACGAGCCCTCATAGTAGATAAGATCGGAATTCAGCGAAGGATCGGTAAGACTCCACCTCATGCGGAGTGAAACCGAGTTTAAGAGCCAACATGTCAGAGTTTTTCTACAGACTTATGAGTAGGCTTGTACCCTGTCCCATTTGATGTCAAATAATCTGAGAGGCTTTGTAGACAGAGGTTCATTGTATAGTATGTCAGAGGCCTTAACGACCTATATGTATTCATGTTTTATGCACGATAATTTACTGATATAGTGTTTCCCACTTACAAGTTGTACATTACGAGTTGTGGCCATGTTGGCCAATGATATTTACAAAGAAAAAAAAAGAGTGAGAGTGGTTCACTCGAGAAATCACGGCACAGAGTGCCAGCCACGCCTCCCTAGGTTCGGGGCATGACATAGTAGCTACACCAGGGCATTATGTCATTATCATAGTATACAGTTAGATTCTGTGAGTTGGCTAGACATGCACCTGCCTTGGTCGCTTCCGTTAGAGAGAGTGTGTGTAGATCATTGAGGGGCTCATGCATGATATTTAATTCAGAATGGCTCGGGAGTTAGAGTCTGATCTTTCATTTCAGCAGGTGGTAGGGATCACTCACCTAGTAGAGGTCATGTAGGATCAGGAGAGAGAGGACAGGTGGGGCTATGAGTGAGAGGACAGGAGAGGATATGAGAGAGAGGACAGGGAGGCCGGAGAGATCTACTGGTCCTTATTTAGAGGTAGGGTACTACATAGTAGAGGTTTTGTGGGTCAGCCAGTTTAGTTTGTACTTCTGGCTTCACACAATGTTTCAAGTGCTCATGGGTCTCATAGTACTCATACCTCACTGTTTCCATAGCCACGTCACTAGGGAGGTTGTTTTGAGTGTGGAGATACCAGCCACATGGTGAGAGATTACCCCAGACTTCGGCAGATGTCTCACAACAGGGTATTCCAGCGAGTGTAGGGCGCCCAAAAGGAGGAGGCCCGACCCATTGATGTGTTTCATATTACATACTGGAGGTTGTTGTGCCAGATGTTATCATACATGAATTTTTTATTTGTTATAGAGTGCACCATTCGTATTTCATTTCAGTTATGCTTATCGGGACGAGTTTCCTTATTTGTTGTTTCGTTTATGGGTGAACTTCATGATGTGCACTATGTTTATATGTGTTTCCCCTGTTAGGAGGTTCTATGATTGGTAGACGTGTCTATCATTGTTTTTATCCATCATTGAGAGTGGTGAGATTAGAAGTGAGTCCTTTTTGTTCATCATGGTAGGTTTGGTGTGGTTCCTGAGTAATCTTGGTTACTGTTGGTGATTTGGTACTCTGCGGGTTGAGAGTTCAGTAAGCGTTGTCATTTTATTTGCAGAACTGGGTTAGTTGACGATTTCGATTAGTAGGATGTATATTCGACCTGTGATTTAGAGTTGAGGGTTAGACACTCGCGAGTTCATGATATTTGATATGTTTGAGCCGGGCTGCCGGCTGCGATGGAGAGTTATATCGGGATGAGATCCTTATGATTGTTCATGTACTTCGATTTTCCTATTTATATGGATTCATTGTATGGTACTGATATAAAATTGTGCCTATCGGCTTGTTTAATATTTCTCTTATGTGTTTCTCTTTACATATTCAGTCATTTTCATTCTGTGCTTCTTGAGTTTTAACTTGCGTGGTGTGTTCCCGTTGGTATTAGTTGTGACTTGTTGATTCGCGTGTATAGTTATGAGGCATTGATGGTTCTTCCTTCATCGTCAGTGTTGTGGAGGTTTGAACCGGGTTCCTATTGGATGTGAGGCTAATTGCCGGTGCTTGTTTAAATTACGGGCAATTATTGTGATCAGAAGTGTTATTGTGGGCCTATGTGTGGTGTGTTGTGTTGTGTGGTCGTACCTTGTAGGTGTAGGAATGAGTTTCTGTTGGTGATGGAGGTTGATACCGGGTATGAATTTAGAATCGGGTTTTTTGGAAATGAATGGAGGGTGAGAATTCTGACTTACAGGCTGATCAGTGTTGGTAGAGTAGCTAAAGTACAATTGAGCCGGTGTTGTCAGGCTTATGTGGATTTGGGTAACCTGGGATCACCCCCAGGTGTTTGCTGGAAGTGTGCATTCAATGATTTAGAGACTTCGAGGCGACTCTTGGCACGTTCGAGGACGAACATTTGTTTTAAGTAGGGGTGAATGTAACGACTTGGTCGGTCATTTTTGAGAATTTAAGTTTCGCTCGACGGCATAAGGTCTTGTACAACTTCATATTATGTGTATCGACTTACATGCGTTGTTGGATTTAGTTACTGCATGATTCGGAGTCAAATTAGAAGAAAGATTCTAGTTTTGGAAGCTTAAGTGGTGAGAATTGATTAGAATTCGACTTTTGTGTAAACCACTCCGGAATGGGTTTTGGATGATCTCAACAGCATCATATGGTGATTCTGAACTTAGGCGTGCATCCGAAATTGGATTTGGAGGTCCATAGGGTAATTTGAGGCATGTCAGCAGAAGTTGGAAAAATTGAGGTTTGGAGATGGAGAAGTTTGACCCATAGTTGACTTTAGTGATACCGGGGTCGGAATGCGATTCCAAGAGTTGGAGTAGATCCGTTATGTTATTAGGGACTTGTCTGAAAAATTTGATGTTATTCCAGGTTAGTTGGATTAGTTTCGGCACAAGTTTCTGAGGTTAGAAGAATTGGAAGTTCATAAGTTCGATTCATGATGCGATCGTAGTTTCATGGATGTTTGATGTTATTTGAGACCTTGAGTGGGTCCCTGTTAGGTTTTAGAACTTGTTTGAGTTTTAGACTTCGGATTTGGGAGCTTCTTTTGGGGTTTTTTGAGAAAATCGATTGGGTAAGTGTTCTTCACCTAGAATATAACATATTCCATGATTTTATCCTCATTTTTATCATTTAATTTGTGTTTTGAGTTGAGGAAAATGTTGGTTTTTGAAGAAAATATTCAAAATTAAAAATCACGATTTGAGGGACGAAATGGTATCGGAATTTGATAATTGTAGTATGGTTGAATTTGTAGTGGAATGGGTGATTGGATTTTGTAAAATTTGTCGGGTTCTGAGGTGTGGGCTCAGGGGTTGAGTTTTTGGTCGATTTCAAGATTTTTATAAAGATCGAGACTTTATGATCCAGAATAGTTTCTTATGAGTTTTATTTGTACTTTGAAGTTATATTGGTTAGATTTTAGCTGTCTGGAAGTCATTTCACCCGGGAGTCCATTGTAGAGTATCAATTTGTCTTCTTTAAGGTAAGTATCTTGCCTAACCTTGCCTAACCTTCTTTGAGGCCACTATGAGTTTCTGGTGATGTCTTTTGGGCTGACCAATGGCCCAGTAGCGTTCATGCATTTGATGAACAACGTATTTCAGCCATATTTGGATTCCTTTGTTATTGTGTTCATTGATGACATCCTGGTGTATTCTCGTAGGTAGGAGGAGCATGCTCAACATTTGAGGGTTGTATTGTAGAGATTTAGGGAGGAGAAACTTTATGCAAATTTCTCCAAGTGTGAGTTTTGGATTGGCTCAGTATCTTTCATGGGGCACGTGGTGTCCAGTAAGGGTATTCATGTTAATCTGAAGAAGCTAGAGGCGGTGTAGAGTATTCCCAGACCGTCCTCAACTACAGAGATTAGGAGCTTCCTTTGTTTGGCAGGATATTACCGTCGCTTTGTGGAGGGGTTTTCTTCTATTGCTTCACCCTTGACCAAGTTGACTCAGAAGGGTGCTATGTTAAGGTGGTCAGACGAGTGTGAGGAGAGCTTCCAGAAGCTCAAGGCGGCTTTGACCTCAGCTCTAGTGTTAGTATTTCCATCAGCTTCAGGTTCTTATACTGTGTATTGTGATGCCTCAAGGATAGGCATTGGTGTGTTATAATGTAAGAGGGTAGGGTGATTTCCTACGCCTCGCGCCAGTTGAAGACTCATGAGAAGAATTACCCGGTGCATGATCTCGAGCGAGCAACCACTGTTCACGCCTTGAAGATTTGGCGTCATTATTTGTATGGGGTTCATTGTAAGGTTTTTACTGATTAGTGTAGCATGCAGTACTTGTTTAAACAGAAGGATATGAATTTGCGTCAGAGGTGGTGGTTGGATCTTCTCAAGGACTATGATATCACTATTCTATACAATCCGGGGAAGGTCAATGTAGTGGCCGATGTCTTGAGTCGCAAAGCAGAGAGTTTGGGAAGTCTAGTATATCTTCTAGTAGCTGAGAGACCATTAGCACTTAATGGTTAGGCCTTAGTGGGCCAATTGGTGTGGTTGAATCTATCGGAGCCCCGCCAAGTATTGGCTTGTGTAGCCTCGATGTCTTCTTTTTATGATCGTATCATAGAGCGTAAGTATGATGATCCACATTTGCTAGTTCTTCAGGATAGGGTCCAGCGAGGTGATGCCAGAGATGTAGTTATTGGCGATGATGGTGTTATGAGGATGCAGGGCCGGATATCTGTGCCTAATGTATATGGGCTTCGGGAGTTGGTTCTTGAGAAGGCCCACAGCTCGCGGTATTCCATCCATCTGGGTGCCACGTTGATGTATCAGGATTCGAGGCAACATTATTGGTGGAGGCGGATGAAAAGGATATTGTTGGATTTGTAGCTCAGTGTCTCAACTGCCAGTAGGTCAAGTACGAGCACCAGAGACCCGGTGGATTGCATCAGAGTTTGGTTATTCCTAAGTGGAAGTGGGAGCGGATCACCATTGACTTGGTAGTTGGACTCCCACGGACTTTGAGGAGGTTCAATGCTATATGGGTTATTATGGATCGGCTGACTAAGTCTGCTCACTTCATTCCTGTTGGTACTACTTATTCTTCAGAGCGGCTAACTAAGATTTATATTAGGGAGATTTTTCGGCTACATGGTGTCCTAGTTTACATCATTTCTGACAGAGGTACTCAGTTCACATCGCAGTTTTTGAGGTCCGTGCAGAGAGAGTTTGGTACTCAGGTTGAGTTGAGCAAAGATTTTATCCCTCAGACGGACGGGCAGTCCGAGCACACTATTCAGATACTAGAGGATATGTTGCGCACTTGTGTTATTGACTTGGGGGTTCATGGGACCAGTTTCTGCCACTCGTGGAGTTTGCACATAATAATAGTTCTCAGTCGAGTATTCAGATGGATCCGTATGAGGCTTTGTATATGAGGAGGTGTAGATATCTAGTTGGTTGGTTTGAGCCGGGTGAGGCCAGACTCTTGGGTACGGATTTGATATAGGATGCTTTAGGTAAGGTGAAGGTTATTCAAGAGCGGCTTCGCACATCGCAGTTGAGGCAGAAGAGCTATGTGGACCGGAAGGTCCGGGATGTATATTTCATGGCTAGGGAGAAGGTTCTGCTGAAGGTGTAACCCGTTAAGGATGTTATGTGGTTTGGGAAGAGGGGAAAGTCAGTCCCCGATTCATTGGGCCTTTTGAGCATCTTTAGAGGGTTGGAGATGTGGCTTATAGAGTTGCTTTGCAACCTAGCTTGTCGACCGTGCATCCAGTATTTCATGTTTCCATGCTTCGGAGGTGTATTGGTGACCCATCTCATGTTTTGCACTTCAGTTCGGTTCAACTGGAGGGTGATATGTCTTATGAGGTGGAGCCAATAGCTATTTTAGGTCGTCAAGTCAGAAGGTTGAGGTCAAAGGGTATAGCTTAAGTGAAAGTGTAGTGGACAAGGCAGCCGGTCGAGAAGGCCACATGGGAGACCGAGCGGTATATGCATAGCTGATATCCCCACCCATTTGAGACTCTAAGTATGTTTCTAGACCCGTTCGAGGACCAACGTTTGTTTAAGAGTTGGAGAATGTAACGACCCAGTCGGTCGTTCTCAGAGTTTAGCCCTGTTTTCCCAATTTCTACTTCATTCTGGTATGGTTCATCTCGTTTGTGTTGCGTTGGATTTATTGGTTCGGGTTCGGAATGGTTGTGGAGAGAAATGAGACACTCAGTCTCTTAGGTTGGTGATTTAGTTGGAAAAGTCAACTGGAAGTTGACTTATTTATGTGTCGTAGAATTTCGGCACAAGTAATACCAATTACTTAGCTTTTAGCTCGTTATAAATGCATTTGCTCGTTAAATCTTATGAAGTTTTGATGTTTTGCAGTACATGAGGCTGGAGGACTCGAAAGCATGGACATTAAGTCAAAAACCTACAAAAGAGTAAAAAGAAGACAAGTTGTGGGCCGCATAATTCAAATGCGGACCGCAAAACTCATATGCAGACCGCAAACCACGAGGGGAAACTGCAGAGTAAAGCAGTTCAAATGGACAAATCAAATGCACGTTATGCGGTACATTTTGCGACCGCATAACAAGTTTGCAGACAACATAACAGACCGCAGACTTCCAGAAGTGTCAGAGCTCACAAATTTGTGATGGAGAATGCGATCGATAACAGATAGCGAACCGCATAACTGCTATGCGATAAACATCTGGAACTGGACTCGGGAGATGCGATGGACTCGAAGGATATGCGATGGAGATGAAGGATATGCGGACCCTATATGGGTGTAATGTTAATGGGTGTTTACTATTACATATACGTATCATGGTTGGTTGGGATATATTTATTTCTCATTCTTCATTTATTGTTGGTGGTTGCAAACATTAACAAGTGCCATTTTACACTTTCTTTATTTGGAAAAGTGGATTAGGGTTTGGTAGAAGTAAATATCAAAAACTCAAGGCATTAAACCTTGTTTAATCGAATCTCTTAGGGATAAGTTGATTTTATTTGGCACTAATTGATTGTTCTTAATTTCAAATCTTTTATATTTGGAAAAAGCATAAAGAGGAAATACTACCCAACTATTGGAAAATATTGGATAGTCATTTAGAGATCATTTGCATATCAAGGACCTTCCATTAGAAATATATCATATTAATAACGATAGCATTAAATTTCATTAAAAGGGCTACAACCTTGGTTTAGTTAATTAAATTATTTACAACTTTCTAGAATCATAATTGTTACAACTTCACTCAATTACAATACTCTTTTTTTAAGCTAACGGAATAGAATTACGAGTTAAGTCAAGCTTCACACTATTCACGTAATCTTTTCATGCCTATTCCCTGTGGGATTCGACCCCAACCTAGTTGGGTTATTATATTTTACATCAGCCACTTTACACTATTTATTTAAGTTTAATTTGAGCGTATCAAATTTTGACGCCGTTGCCGGGGAATACGGTCTTAAAATTACTAACTAGTGTGCACTTTACTTTACATCTTTTCAATTCCATCACACTTTGCTTGGTGTGCTAGGTAAGAATGGCTGATTATGATGAGGAGGAAAATCCCTTTGCGGATATTGAGGAATACCTTGATGATACCAACGCCATCCTCCCTCCGCGGGTTGAACCCGCTACATTCAAAGTGGAACACGGGTTAATCCTGATGCTCAAGGCAGAAGGATTATTCAGAAACTCGACTGATGATGATCCAACGCAACACCTAAGGAATTTTCTTGGGTGTGTGTACCATTCATAAAGAAAACAACGTAACAGACGATGCCCTGAGACTGCGGGTGTTCAAATACTCGTTGATAGGAGAGGCGAGAAAATCGATTCAAAATCTACCTCCTCAGTCTATCACTTCTTTGCCCGAACTTGTCCGAGCTTTCTTGTCCAAGTGGTTTCCGTAGAGCAAGAAGTCTAAGCTCAGAGATCAAATCTTCTTCTTCAAACAACTACTAGGAGAACACTTGCATGAGGCGTAGGATCGATTCAGGTTGTACTTAGTGAGGTCACCGAACCATGGTTTTCGGATACTATTTTGATGGAGAAATTTTACATGGGTTTGGATCCACTGTCCCAGTTCATAGCTAAGAATGCAGCAGGCAGATCTTTCATTGAGAAAACATTCCTCAGGATTACACATATTCTAGACAAGATGGCCCAACACAATCAAGCATGGCACTCTGAAGATGCCAGTGGTGGAATTTCATTCAGTACTCCCTCTCTAACCAACATGATTAAAGAAACCCAAGAGAGAGACCAAGTGATTACCGGTCTTGCTACACACACTGATGTGCTAACTAAGATGTTCACGGAAAGTCAGATAAAGAAGGTAAATGTTGTGGAAGAAATGCAACCAATGGGAAATCAAGAGCTCGAAGAACAAAACTATGTTCATAATTCTCAAGGTGGTTATAGCCAACAAAATCAATGGAGGCCAAACCCGCAAGGGCAAGGCCAACATAATTGGCGCAATGATCAAGGTGGGTCGAGTCAAGGAAATTGGAGCAACAACAACAAAAATTATGCCAACCAGAGTTCCAACCCTTATGTTCGACTAAGGAGCAATATTCTAACTCCTCGCACTACAAGGAAAGTTCTTCAAGTGAGTCCAAGTTGGAAGGAATTCTTGAAAAGATCTTGCAAAATCAAGAAAGAGGCGACGCTACAATGAGAAACATGTCCGAACTTGTGCGGTCACATACCGCCTCAATAAAAAAGCTTTAAATGCAAATGCGAGACTTGTCAAGGGAATAAAATCCAAAGCTCAAAGGTACCCTTCCATGTGATACAATTGCCAACCCAAAGGGGAATGTGAGCGGTCCATCTACTCATTGCATGGCCATTATCACAGGAAGCTGGAAAATAGTTCAAGGTGAAAATGAATAAGTAGTTGAAGTAGATGATCTTGAGCAAGTAGTTGAGGCACGAGTTGAACTTCCTGTTGATGTTGAAAGTGAGAAGCTCCTATAAGAGGTGAAGGTCCAAAAGTCACGACATGATGAGGCAAAGGAAAAGTTGAAGGAGGCCCCAAAAGCTCCACCACCAATTCCTCGACCTAGTCCTCCTTTCCCTCAGAGGCTTGTTCGAAGGGTAGATGATAGCAAGTTTGAGAAGTTTTATGACATTCTAAAGCAATTTTCGGTGGACATGCCATTCTTGGAAGCCTGCTAAGAAATCCCGGGATTTGTCAAATACTTAAAGGACATGATGATTAAGAAGAAATCCACAAAAAATGAAGTGGTGAGTATGACTCACCGGGTTAGTTCTATTATTGCAACAACAACCGTCGAGAAGAAAGAAGACCCGGGAGCATTCACCATCCCATGTACTATTGGTTTGCGAGAATTTGCAAGGCACTTTGTGACAATGGGGCTAGAAATAACTTGATTCCTCTTGCTATTTACAAGCAAGCGGGATTGAGTTTGCCAACACCTACAAGTATGAGGTTGCAAATAACCGACCGTTCAATCAAGAGACCCGTGGGAATTGTTGATGATGTCCTAGTGAAAGTGGGAAAGTTCCTTCTCCCGGCCGTCTTTGAGATGCTGGATTGTGTGGTAGAAAAGGAAATTCCTATCATATTGGGGAGGCCACTCCTTGCTACGGGAAGAGCTTTGATGGACTCGGAACGAAAAGAATACAAGTTCTGAGTTAATGATGAGGAGGTCACTTTCCAAGCTAGTAAGGGTATGAAGTTGTCGAATACATATGAAGGTATCTCGGTCATTAAGGTTATTGATGAGGTGGATGATGCAAGTGATATGAAAATGGAAGAAGAGTGCCTCGGTGAGGCCTTGGCGTCAATTTTGGTAAATTTTGATGTTGAGACATGGAGGGGTATGTGGAAGTCGTGAATGAATTAGAAGTACGTGGATCATACACTTATGCACCAAAGAAGCTGTCCCTTGACTTAGAGAATAGATCAACTCCTCCCGCAAAGCCTTCCATCATTGAGCCACCTCAACTTGAGCTCAAGCCACTTCCACCACATTTGAGGTATAAATTTCTTGGCTCCAATGATACTTTAGCTGTAATTTTTTCTTCTTTGTTGGATGATGTGTAGGTAAGTCAATTGTTGAATGTCTTGGGGGAACACTGGAAAGCAATTGGATGGAGAATAATAGACATCCGAGGAATTCCCACCGAAATTTGTGAGCACAGAAAACAATTGGAGCAATGAAGAAATCCTAGTGTGGAACACCAAAGAAGATTGAATCCATCAATGCAAGAGGTGGTAAAGAAGGAAATAATCAAGTGGTTGGATGCCGAGGTGGTCTAACCCATCCTAGATAGTCCTTGGATGATCCCGATGCAATTTGTGCAGAAAAAATGAGGCATGATCGTGATCCACAATGAGAAGAACGAGCTCATCCTAACAAGGACTGTTACCGGGTGGAGAGTGTGTATGGGATACAGGAAGCTTAATAGTGCCACATACAAAGACCATTTGCCTATGAATTTTATTGATCAAATGCTTGATCGGCTAGCGGGAAGGTCATTATATTGCTTCCTTGATGGATATTCCGGCTACAACAAATTCATTATTGCATTGAAGGATAAAGAGAAAACAACTTTCACATGCCCGTATGGGACTTTTTCTTTTAGCCAGATTCCGTTTGGGTTATGCAACGCTCTGGCTACAATCCAAAATGTGCGTGATGTCTATATTATCGGACATGGTGGAGGATTTCCTAGAAGTGTTCATGGATGACTTCTCGGTGGTAGGTGATTCTGTTAAGCATTACCTTAACAACCTTAGGCAAGTGTTTAAAAGGTGCAAGGAAACAAACCTTGTGCTAAATTGGGAGAAATTCCACTTCATGGTGGATGAGGGCATTATCTTGGGCCACAAATATTCTAAACATAGCATAGAGGTTGACCGAGCAAAAATTGAAATCATCTCCAAACATCCTTCACTGACTTCAATGAAAGGTGTCCGAAGATTTTTAGGGCACGCCGGTTTCTATAGGCGTTTTATCAAGGACTTCTCAAAAATTGCAAATCCCATGTGCAAGCTCCTTGAAAAAGATGCCAAATTTGTGTTTGATGAGAAGTGCCTTAAAGATTTTGAAGAATTTAAAGAGAATCTCACCACGACACCCATTATTGTCACACCATTTGAACAAAGTTCTTCATCCTATCTACTACGCAAGAAAGACGCTCAATGGTGATCAAACAAATTATACTGTGACTGAGCAAGAACTTCTTGCCATTTTGTATGCCTTTGATAAATTTTGAGCCTATTTGTTGGGGTCTAAGGTGGTAGTCTACACGGATCATACTGCTCTTCGCTATCTTATGGCGAAGAAGGATGCTAAGCCCAAAATAATCTGATGAGTCCAAGGATCGCAAGGGCACAGAAAATTAAGTTGCGGATCATTTTTCTAGGATTGAGGAAGACCAAAGGAGAACGTTGACACTAATGATTCTTTTTCCAGATGCGCACATATTGGCATTGTCTTATTCATCCACCCCTTGGTATGCCGATATTGCTAACTATTTGGTTAGCGTCCTTACTCCCGATGGATTGGAGACTTATCAATAGAAGAAGTTTTGCAGGAATGTAGACAGTACTATTGGGATGAGCCCTTCTTGTTTCGTATTTGTGCCGACAACATCATTCGGCGTTGTGTTCCGAAAGATGAGGCTGTGCCGATTATCAAGGCATGCCATGACTCGCCGATTGGAGGTCATCATGGAGGAAATCGAACGGCAGCAAATGTACTACAGTGTGGCTATTATTAGTCGTCGATCTACTAGGATGCGAATCAAATGGTCAAAGCTTGTGATCAATGTCACAGGAAAGGACCAATCTCTAAGAGGCATGAGATGCCTATGAATTTTGTGATGGAGGTCGAAATGTTCGACATGTGGGGGATCAATTTTATGGGTCCCTTTGTGAGCTCTTATGGCATGAAGAATATCCTAGTGGCAGTGGACTATTTGTCCAAGTGGACTGAGGCGATCGCCTTTCCCAACAATGAGGCGAGTAGTGTGACCGCATTTTTGAAGAAAAACATATCCACACGGTTTGGGACTCCTAGAGCCATTCTTAGTGATGGTGGCTCTCATTTCTGCAACAAGGCTTTCACCGGGCTACTCGAGAAATATGGCGTATAGCACAAGGTGGCCACACCTTATCATCCTCAGTCGAGTGGCCAAGTTGAAGTCTCCAACAGGGAGATTAAGAACATTCTAGCCAAAACTCTCAATGAAAACAGGATCGACTGGCCAAGAAAGTTAGATGATGCGTTCTAGGCCTATCGCACAACGTTGAAGACTCCTATTGGCACGTCACCATACCAATTAATCTTTGGCAAGGCATGTCATTTACCGGTGGAGATGGAACACAAGGCCATGTGGGCTTTGAAGAAGTTGAAACTTGACTGGGTCGAGGCTGCTAATTTGAGATTGACACAACTTAATGAAACGGAAGAATTCCGTTTTCATGCCTATGAGAGTGTAGCCATGTACAAGGAAAGAATGAAGTTTGTCCATGACAAGAAGATCTTGAAGCGGGAGTTCAAATATGGTGACTTAGTATTGCTTTTCAATTCATGACTCAAGTTGTTCCCGGGCAAACTCAAATCCAAATGGTCTGTCCCGTTCAAGTGGTAAATGTATCTCCATTTGGAGCGGTTGAATTAGAGTCGGAAGATGGACTCCGAACTTTCAAGGTAAATGGCCAGCATGTTAAGCACTACTTGGGCACAACTGGAGACAAGCATCTGGTGGAGCAATTTTCCCTCAAAGATGATCCATCACCCATCACTGAGTAAGCCCAAAAAGGGGCCAAATTCTTCGTGCCGCGACGTTAAATTAAGCGCTTCGTGGGCGACAACCCATGTGTGGTAACATTATTTTTGTTCCTTATTTTTAATTTGTTTGTCTTTTTTTGTTAGGTAGACTAGATTGAGCAAGTTGAGGTGTTTCTTATAGTGCAGATGGTCCAAAATATCATAAATATGGGTGAACATGTTGAAAAAATGAAAGGAAAGTGTCACTCAAGAGAGTTTGCTGCAACTATGCGGTCGCATAATGACTATGCGGGCCGCATAGTGGTCGCAAACTTGGACAGGAGGTTGAGAACAATTTTCTAAAAAGATGTGATGAAAAATAACATTATGCGGACCGCATATCACTTATGCGACCACGTAATGCTTCACATCTATGAGGTAATTAGAACTAGCCTGAGACTACCGCATAACACTCATGCGGTCACTTGTCCACCGCATCATTGTGAGGTAAAAAAAAAGCCCTGACCTTCTTCCTAACCCTCTTTGCATAACTTCACTCACATTCACACAAGCACTCACACTCACACAAGATAAAAAAAAGAAAAAAAAAAGAAAAGAAAGTAAGGTTAGGCCGGATTTTGAAGCAAGAACAAGGATCGATCAAGAAAAACCAAGTGCAATTATATTTCGGTGATCATTTTCTTTTACTTGTTATCTACATAAGGTATGTACTTTCTCCCTTTTCCATTTCTCTTACTCTTTCTTTGTATTTTTTTTGTTCTTTCTTTATGTGTTTTGTGTTGTTTTTGTCTTTCGTAGACCCCTAAGTGCTTAATTAGGGATAAAAATGCTGGGTAGGGGGTCTGTGAGCATGATGTAGGCGGTAAGTTTTTGTTAGGAGAAGGTTTTAATCGTGGGAACGATGACTTTTTCGGCCCGCATAAATGGTTTGCGGCCAGCAAAGTCACCTCAAATGTAACCCTAGGTGACCTTGTGTAATGAAATAATGCGGAGGCTTTTGTGATCGCAAAACTGCTATGCGGCTCGCAAAGCCACCGCAAACCTGGTCAGGAGATGGGTTTGTCTAAGGGACATTATGCGGTAGATTGCTTACGAAAATTCGAGCAGCATCTCCCCTGCAACAAGGCCCACCTCCAATACCATATACCAAAAACACCAAGAACAAGACAATAACAACATGTATGCATTATTTCCCAACGTTATATCCACCACAATATATAACCAAAATCCTACACACCCTAATCACTTCATACATGAAACGACAACAAAAGTAGTGTCAAACAACCTTAACAAAAATAACGACGAACAACCTATAATTCATACATGTTGTTATTGTCTTGTTCTTGGTGTTTTTGGTATATGGTATTGGAGGTGGGCCTTGTTGCAGGGGAGATGCTGCTCGAATTTTCGTAAACAATCTACTAGCTTAAGTAAAAAAAAGCCCTGACCTTCTATCTAACCCTCTCCGCATAACTTCACTCACATTCACACAAGCAGTCACACTCACACAAGATAAAAAAAAAAAGAAAAAAAAAAGAAAAGAAAGTAAGGCTAGGCCGGATTTTGAAGCAAGAACAAGGATCGATCAAGCAAAACCAAGTGCAATTATATTTCGGTGATCATTTTCTTTTACTTGTTATCTACATAAGGTATGTACTTTCTCCCTTTTCCATTTCTCTTACTTTTTCTTTGTATTTTTTTTGTTCTTTCTTTGTGTGTTTTGTGTTGTTTTTGTCTTTCGTAGACCCCTAAGTGCTTAATTAGGGATAAAAATGTTGGGTAGGGGGTCTGTGAGCATGATGTAGGCGGTAAGTTTTTGTTAGGAGAAGGTTTGAATCGTGGGAACGATGACTTTTTCGGCCCGCATAAATGGTTTGCGGACAGAAAAGTCACCTCAAATGTAACCCTAGGTGACCTTGTGTAGTGAAATAATGCGGAGGCTTTTGTGATCGCAAAACTGCTATGCGGCTCGCAAAGCCACCGCAAACCTGGTCAGGAGATGGGTTTGTCTAAGGGACATTATGCGGTAGGTTTGGCGATCTCAAACCCTGCTTTGCGGTGGGTTTTGCGATTGCGTGTTTTTGGTCCTATCAAGGAACACATGTTTGCGATGGATATGCGATACGGATAGTGGTTATGCGATCGCATAACCTATCGCATACCTGATATGTTTTCTGAGTACTATAATTATGCGACGGGTTTGCGGTCCGCATGGTGGTTATGCAACCACATAACCCATCGCATCTTATGTTTCCTTTGTAATTTTTTTAGCCTTATGCTTACTATGATACTTTGCAAAAATGGCACCAAAGAAGACTATAGCAAAGGGATCCCCATCCGCTGGTAGGCATAAAAGGGCCACCGCCGGCCCACATGCACAACAGGAAAAACGTCCATGACTGGGCACCTCCCGAATTGCTGCTGAGCACTCCTCTCAGTCTGATGAGGAGGAGGCACACTTAAATACCTTGCCATCAGTAGCCTTGCAAGCTGAGGCATGAAGCAAAAAGGGGGATGATCTACAACTCCGATTTGGGGTCACCGACTCCCTGAGTCTGTACAAACCTGGTCTTGTAAAGCGAAAGATCCTTGACGAAAAGCAATTGAGCCTGAACGGGTTGCGGGAACACTACCCTCACATCCTAGAGAACATCAAGGAGAGGCAGTGGGAATTCTTCACGAAGGTCCCTGATGAGTATAACGAGACTATTGTGCGAGAATTTTATGCTTCATATGGGGCCTCTAGGACCGCTGAGCAGAAAAGTAATAAGGTCTTTAGCGACACAGTTCTGGTTCGAGGAAAGCAAGTGCTATGTGATATGGGCACCATCAATGACTTATACTTTGCAGACTGGAGTCTGGACACAGCTGAGTATGAGGCAAAAGTAGAAAATAAAGACAATGAGCGTGCTTGGATAGCGCCTGTGCTAGCCAAGGGAACCCCAGCCTGGATTTACCCTAACCAGAAGATTTAAAAGGAAGATCTCACACGATAGTGTCGCTACTGGCTTAGCTTTTTCACTTTATGCCTGATACCGTCCAGAAATGAAATAGATATCAACATTGAGAAAGCACTTCTGATTGCATGCATCATGAAGGGTATCAAAATTAACGTGGGTAAGATTATTTTCCAAGAGTTGGGGGTCAGGTCAAACCAGAAAGCCACGTCACTTCCATTTCCCTTCTTGATCACAACTCTCTGTAATGTTTTGGGAGTGCCTCCATTACCCCACCATGACAAGTTGGTGAAAGCGCTTAAGGTTATCGATATCATGCGTATTAGTGACGCAGTGTCAAACGAAGATGCTGCTCCTACAGATATTAAGATCCCCCTCTCAGCAGGCATAGAAATTATTGACTCCCAGTTACCTACCTCTCTTCAGGCCACTGTGGCATCCACAGCCACATCTACAACCATTTCACATGCCACCACTGCACAGCCCCCGATCGCATTGCAAGCTCTTTCTAATCTAGGTCTCATAGCTCAGCACAGAAATGCTAAGGTAGACTAGCTGATGATGGAGCTCTCAATCATTATTCGGTAGGCATTACTTCCTATCCAATCCTCACTAACGGTGCTTCAACAGCAACATCAATCTTATGAGGATCGCCTGAAGCAAATTGAGGTGCGGCTGGACAAAGTTGAACGGGGCGAGGTTGGAGGCATGCCCAAGCTCCGTACAGATGTAGATGCATTGAAGGGTGAGATCCAAAAGATGTAGAACCTGGAGTTTGATGTATCCTCCCTCCTGCTAAAGGAAGGAGAGTAGGGAGCTGGCACGTCCATTCCTGGACTAGACTTTGACTTCACCACACTGATGACAGCTCCCGAGCTGCAGATTGTTGGGTCCTCCCAGATTCCAGCTCCCCTGGAAGCCATTGACATTCCCTTGGAGGAAGATTCTAGAAATACTAAAGAGTTCGAAGATGGGGAGACAAATGATGAGGAGACAGACGAAGATGCACTGTCTGAGGATGATGAGGGTCCTCAAGACAAGGGTAAGCAAGTTGTGGTGAGTACAGCTGCATAGGAGAGAGAAGAAGTAGATGTACAGAAGTCAATTTCCCACTCGCTAGCGGACATGGTCACCAAAGTCCATCCATCGACCACCCAGCCATCATCGGGCGAGGCTAGCAGCACACAGGTCCTCGATCCATCATCAGGGCTGTTACAGATCCCTAGTCCATCCGTGGAGGTCACTCCTCAGGCTGAGATCTCATCAGCCACAACTTCACCATCAGTGGATGACCCCACCGTAGTCCAGCATGATTCACACTCCCGCAGTTCTTAGTGCGCCACAAGTGAGCCCCTCAACTCTGTTTAGATTTCTTATGCATTGGGGGCAATGCATGTTTTTCAGCTGGGGGTGGGAGATAGATATTTTATGCCCAAGCTCCGTGCAGATGTAGATGCAGTGAAGGGTGAGCTCCAAAATATTTAGAACCTGGAGTTTGATTTATCCTCCCTCCTACCAAAGGAAGGAGAGCAGGGAGCTGGCACGTTCTTTCCTTGACTAGACTTTGACTTCACTACACTGATGACAACTCCCGAGCTGCAGATTGTTGGGTCCTCCCAGATTCCAGCTCCCCTGGAAGCCATTTACATTCCCTCTGAGGAAGATTCCAGAAATACTAAACAGTCCGAAGATGGGGAGACAAATGATGAGGAGACAGACGAAGATGCACTGTCTGAGGATGATGAGGGTCCTCAAGACAAGGGTAAGCAAGTTGTGGTGACTACAACTGCATGGGAGATAGAAGGAGTAGATGTACAGAGGGCAATTCCCCACTCGCTAGCGGACATGGTCACCAAAGTCCATCCATCGACCACCCAGCCATCATCGGGCGAGGCTAGCAGCTCACAGGCCCTCGATCCATCATCAGGGCTGTAACAGATCCCTACTCCATTCGTGGAGGTCACTCCTCAGGTTGAGGTCTCATCAGCCACAACTTCACCATCAGTGGATGACCCCACCATAGTCCAGCATGATTCAGACTCCCGCAGTTCTTAGTGAGCCACAAGGGAGCCCCTCAACTCTGTTTAGATTTCTTACGCATTGGGGACAATGCATGTTTTTCAGTTTGGGTGGGAGATAGCCATTTTCGTAATTTGTATGTGGTCTTTGTGTACATAGTTGTATATATATATATATATATATATATAGTTGCATGCATAACTTCCTTAGTAGTTAGTAATTAATTCACCTTGGTTCTTCTTCGCCGGGTTATTTTCCAAGGGTTTAATAGTAGAACCAGGACAGTAGTATGAACTGTTTTGACCTAGTTGGTGTGATTTTATTGTTTCAAGCATGTATGTTGGTAAATGAATTATACCCTTCCGTTGTTGATATATATAAAAAAAATAAAAAAATTATGGTTAGTCATTTTTGTGAACTTGAGACCCGCTCTTTGACTTTATGTTTAATCAGAATTTTACTTATCATATGATTAAAGCTTGAGTTGCCTGATGTTCACTTGAGGCCTAAAACCCATGTTCAGTCAAACAGTTCATGTGCCATGTGTGTTAGTGTTTGTGTAAATAATTCTTGTATTTACTTCTATCATCTAGAAGTTGCCCGGTTGGTCTTTCAATGCTAATGATAATTACGTTTGGTTGGAGAAATGACCTTAGGAATTCTTTGGCATCATTTGAAAAACCCCTTTAGCCTTTCAAGCTAACCATTACATGGACATTATCACTAGTCACCCCATTCGAGCCTTTAACCTTTTCTTTGGCTACCTCATTACAAACATTTCTCCTTTTGTAAAATAATTCCCTCTTTTGAACCCGTCCCTCCTTGAACATTGAGAATGAGGCTAAAAGCCTAAGTCGGGGGTGTGGTGTCAAGTTGGAAAATTGTAAGGTTGTACATTGAGTGCAGGAACATATACCTCGAAATGCTCACATGAAATTATTCAAGCTCCAACAGAAAAATATAAAAAAAAGGGAAAGGAAAAAAGAAATATATGTATGTATATAAATATGGAGCCTTGAATAAAGTTAGAGAGGTATTTAAGGTGGTTCTATGTTGGTAAGTAGATGCCAATGAGGGCTATGTGGTTTGAAAAGAAACAAAGTGCAACAAGAAAGAAAAATGTGAGTAGTGTTCAAGGAGGGTGTAGTCACTTGTACCCCAAATGCTTATCCGACCCTTCCCTAAACCTACATTACAATCTTAAAAAATTCCTTATGGGATCTCCAACCGAATGTTGTTAAAATAGGCGGCGAATTAAAATAAGGGCAAGCCTATGGCATCATATGTTGTAACACGTGAAATTCTTTGTGAGAGTGAGGGTCTTTGTGAATTTGTCCCTTGTGTTGTTATTATAAATATGGTAATTTTGGGGAACTTCTTTCTTCTGAGGGTACATGAACTGCACGGTTTAACATAAGTTAAGTTCTTGAAGTCGAATACAAGTGCACTTAGCTGAGAGCAACATTTTGTCAAATTGGTCGAGGTTCAAAGTTCACAGGTTGATTAGGTTCTTTGTAAATAATAATGGTTGTCCAGGAAGGTTAAAAAAATGACAGCACATTCTTGTGAACTGATAATTAAAAACATTCACGGTCACTATTATTTCATGTCGTCAATCAGAGTCTAGGAAATGATAATGTTGTTTTAGTTGCTTGAGGACAAGCAAGAGTTTAAGTTGGGGTGTTGATGTGCCGTAGAATTCCGGCACATTTAATACCAATTACATAGCTTTTAGCTCGTTATAAATGCATTTGCTCGTTAAATCTTATGAAGTTCTGATGTTCTGTGGTACATGAGGTTGGAGGACCCGAAAGAATGGACCGCAAAAGAGAAAAAAGAAGACAAGTTGGGGGCCGCATAATTCAAATGAGGGCAGAAAAACTCATATGCAGATCGCAAACCACTTGGGGAAACCGCATAGTAAAGCAGTTCAAATGGCCAAATCAAATACACGTTATGCGGTCCATTATGCGACCTCATAACAAGTTTGCGGACCGCATAACAGACTGCAGACTTCCAGAAGGGTCAGAGCTCTCAACTTTGCGATGAAGAATGCGGTCGCATAACAGATATGCGAACCGCATAACTGCTATGCGATCGACATATGGAACTGGACTCGGGAGATATGCGATGTACTTGAAGGATATGCGGATCGCATACCTATTTTGCGACATATATCCGGTCACATAATTTGTCGCAAAATGGTATTTTTGTCCAATTTTGGCCCCGATTTTTAGCCCACTATAAATAGATTTATTAGGATTTTTGTGGGGGCATCTTGTCTGTACAAGAGGCTACAATACAAGGCATTGAATAGTCCATATTTTGGAAGCTTTAGAGTGAAGAATCTTGCACTTTTGTAAGCGTTATGACATTGAATATTGTCATCTTTTCTGTATTTTAGCATGTGTGGCTAGTTTTTAAATACTAAGATTGTGGACCCTAAATCGGTGTAATGTTAATGGGTGTTTACCATTGAATATAGGTATAATGGTTGGTTGGCATATATTTATTTCTCATTCTTCATTTATTGTTGGTGGTTGCAAACATTAACAAGTGCCATTTTACTCTTTATTTACTTGGAAAAGTGGGTTAGGGTTTGGTAGAAGTAAATATAAAAAACTCAAGGCATTAAACCTTGTTTAATAGATTCGCTTAGGGATAAGTTCATTTTATTTGGAACTAATTGATTGTTCTTAATTTCAACTCTTTTATATTTGGAAAAATTATAAAGAGGAAATACTATCAAACTATTGGAAAATTGGGTAGTCATTTAGAGATCATTTGCATACCAAGGAACTTCCATTAGACATATACCATATTAACACCCATAGCATTACATTTCATTAAAGGGGAGACAAATGCATTAAACCGTTCATCCATACGACATAGGAGTAGAGAGATATTTTTCAGTTTTATGAGACTGCGCAGAAATCATACGTGACAAGTAGGTGGTTCACTAAAGATTTTTGAGCAATACATTTTGTGTGTTGTATGAGGTTTTATTGGGACATATTATATACCAAATTGAAGGTCTTGGAATGTAGTTTCCAACTATATTAACCTTTTGTTCATAAAACATCCGTATAAAAGAAATATAAGCGTCGGAAGATGGGCCAATTCTAGGGTGCCAAGCTAGCACCTCTTTGACTGTTCCAAAGTTGATATATATAAGTCTTAGGTCGAATTTTTCTTTATTTTCTGCATACCACGACCAGAGAATACCCATAAACATATTCTTAAGCTCTCTTCTAGGGTTTCAAAGATTATTATCATCCCGGACATGAAATCAAGAGGTGATAACATCAATACGATCCCTACGACGTAAGTGTCATTATACCACCTCTCTTTTTTCTTTGTAGTTGGAGTTTTGGAAGGTACTTCATAGTTAAGAAACTTCTAATATCTGTATTTAAGTGTTTAAATATCAAGGAAGGTTGATAAATGTGTTTCCTAATAGTTAGAACTCACGGGACGGTGATCAGAAGCCGTGAGTTCGAGTTATTTGACTTGTAGTGGACTATTTGTGAGCTGTTTCGTGTTGGCCTCTTGTGCTGATGTTTTATGTATTTTTGGAGGATAAAAGGTGCGGGATAAAACACATAATGACGTAATGGTGGGCTTGTTGTTCGTTGTTATTTTTTGTAAGGTTGTTAGACACTACTTTTGTTGTCGTTTTATGTATGAAGTGATTAGGGCGTGTAGGATGTTTTGTGATATATTGTGGTGGAGATATGGTTGGGAAATGATGCATACATGTTGTTATTGTTTTGTTCTTGGTGTTTTTGGTATCTGGTATGGGAGGATGGCCTTGTTACAGGGGAGATGCTGCCCGAATTTACGTAAACGAGCTACTACCTTAAGTACAGACTTAGCCCTAGCTCAACACTGATTTTGGATCTCCTTATGATATGATAGATTGAGTTGACTTGTTTGAAATTTTCCTTGGAAGGTATTAAGGACTCAACTTGGTTAAGGTATGTTAAGTCACTTCCTTCATTCTATTGGAATGATCTAAAGTGAAACGAACATAAACGATACGTTATTTCATAATGAATCTACTCCTAGCTACTAAGGTTGTTGTAATGACCCAGCCGGTCATTCCATGATATTAGCCCCGTTTTCCTCGTTTCTGCTTTATGGTGTGTTGTTTAGCCTAATTTTTTTGTGTTAAGTCGGTTGGTTCGGGTTCGGAGTGGTCGTGTTGAAAACTGAGACACTTAGTCTCTTAAATTGGCTTAATAGTTGGAAAAGTCAACTGGGAGTTGAATTATTGGTAAATGACCTCAGAATGTAGATTTTATGGCTCGGATAGCTTCGTTAGGTGATTTGGGACTTAGGAGTGTGTTTGGAATGTGATTTTGATGTATGGTGTAGAATTTGGCTTGAATTGGCGAAATTGAGTTTTTAGCGATTTTCGATCGGCAGTGGAAAGTTAGCTATCGGGGTCGAAATGGAATTCCGAAAGTTGGAGCAGGTTTGTAGTGTCATTTTGGAGGCGTGTGCAAATTTCAGGTCATTCGGACGTGTTTTTGTTTGTTTCGGCATCATTCACGGAATTTAGAAATCTCAAAGTTCATAGGCTTGATTTCGATGTGATTTTTTGTGTTTTGGTGTTCTTTTGGGTGTTTCGAAGGCTCGAATAAGTTTTAATAAGGTTATGGGACTTGTTTGTGTATTCAGATAGTCATCAGAGGGATTGAAGTTGGAAAATACAGCTGAATAAGCTGCAGGTACGAATCTTCCGATGTGGCCGCACCTGCGAAAGGGTAGCTGCAGGTGCGACGCCGCAGGTTCGGGGTGGTTTGCGCAGTTGCGAAAAGGGGTCAGGCTGGAGAAAGTCGTAGGTGCGAGACATGGGCCGCACCTGCGGAGCCGCAGGTGCGGGTGATTCACTCCAGCTGCGAGATTTGGGCCTTAAGTGGAATTCCACAGGTGCGCACCTGGGACCGCAGGTGCGCACCTGGGACCGCAGGTGCAGGTCCGCAAAGGCGGAGCAAAGGCTGCAGGTGCGGTTTCACTAGGAAGGAAGTATAAATACTTGCCTCAGCGAAATTTTGGCATTTTTCATCACTATTGCATGCGGGTTGAGTCATTTTGGGAGCAAATTGAAGAGGGATTTCGAGGGTCTTCTGTGGAGGTAAGTTTCTCGGACTAAAAACTCGATTCGGTGTTGTTATTTGACGGATTAGGCTTGGAATTAGTGGATTTAATGGCATAAATTGGGGGTTTAAGGCATGGGAAATTGAGATTATAATTACGGAATAGGGGTCAATTGTGGTCGGATTTTGATGAATTTTATATGTGTAGACTCGGGAAAGGATAAGGATTTTTGTGATGCGATTTTTATCGAATTTCGTGACGTGGGTCCGGGGCTCGGGTTTGGCCAATTTCGGGAATTTTGGTTAAAATTGATAGTTTTCGATTGGGCCTTGTTCCTTTAGCGTATATTGATGATGTTAATCTGGTTTTGGTTAGTATCGGAGCAATCGAGAACCGATTCGAGAGGCAAGAGCATCGCGGATTAGTATTTGGGCCGGGTTGAGGTAAGTAATGACTATAAATCTTGTACTGAGGGTATGAAACACCGGACTTCGTATTTTCTCACTATTTTTGGAGTGGAGCACATGACGGATGACGAGTGTGTGGTGTGCACTGATTTTTGGATTTGGACTTGGTCCTTTCCGCGAAAACTATCGAGTTGCGTATTAATTTTAAATCATATCTTAAGTTGTGTTTTAAAATTATTGCTATATTTTGGTTGTAATCCATGTTTGAGGCCTTGCGCAGACTTGTTTAGACCCCTTGGGAGGCTTCTACTGCTATTTTCCTCACTGTGTTGACTTATGATTTACACTCAGTCATATTATGTTTAACTATTTTCGAACTCAGCCTTGTTTACATTATTTTGAGTTATAAAATGATGTTTTGGGTCGAGTACCCCGTTTTGCTGATAGCTCTAGTAGCTAACTGAGAGTTTCTGACTGAGTGAGACCGAGGGCCTATTGTGAAGATATGAGATACCACGAGGTGTCTTGATATTAGCGCTTGGGCTGAAGGAGCCCCTCCGGAGTCAGTACACACCCCCAGTCAGTGCAGGTACTTACTAAGTGCGAGTGTCGAGTGCCGAGTGCCGAGTGATTGGGAGGCATGAGTGACTGTGAGGTTGCCCGAGGAGCTAATACTGAGTGATTGTGAGGTATGCTGAGCGACTGATTCTGAGTGATGATTTTCCCGAGGGGCAATTTATGATACATGTTTTGGCCCGAGGGGCTATTTATGATTTATTTCATTTTACACTAAACTCTTTGGGTATTTTCTGAATTGTTGGAAACCACATTTTTCAAAGGATTTTACTGAAGTCTTTTTTTTAAAGAATGTTGATTTAATGTATACACTGTTGGAAAGAAAGGTTGTTCTTATTGTGAATGGATGATTTGATCTTAAGTGTTCTTACTGCTTACACTTGATTTAGTTTCATTACTACTGAGTTGGCGTAATCACATTACTCCCTGCACCCGTGTGTGCAGATACATGTGCTGGTACCGAGCGCTAGTTTCCTTCCTTCGTGTGGAGCCGAAGTTGGGACTTCGAGATAGCTGTTCAGCGTCCAGAACATCTCTATTTCCATTTCTTGTTTTGTACTTAGTTCCTCCTTCCGAGTCTTGATGTAGTTTGACAGTAGGGTTATTTTGTACTGCTCGTAGATGCTCATGACAGTAGACTCCAGATTTTGGGGTAGTGTATAAACTGTTTTACTCATTTTGTTCCTTTAAACTACTTAAGAGAAAGAATAGTTTTGTAAATTATGAAATATTATGTCAGTATGTAATTGTTGGATAGCCTTGTTTCATGATAGGCGCCATCACGGCCAGCTTAGGATTTGGGGTCGTGACAGTTTTCCATGTTGTTCTTTCCTTACAAAGTTATTCTAAGAAAGTATGTATGATCCTTGAGTCCTAGTGAAGTTCATAATGATGGTATGATATCCAAAATGTTAACCGATGGTGAAACTACCTTACGCCACTCCGAAAGGTTTAGAGCGTGATTCCATGAGTCCAGCATGCATTATATATAGTGTTTATTTTAATCTATCGAGCCGTGCTATAGTCTTCTAGGTATGGCACCTATTGTGCAACCACTGATCAATTTTACCGAGCTCCACGTGGCCGGGTACGATTCTACCGAGACTTATGATGGCCGGGTATGTTTTTATCGAGTCCTCTTCTAGGCCGGGTATGATATGATTATAATGATGCCCATAGAGGCGGATATTTTAACAAGATAATGTATATATATGTATCACGCATTTCATGTCACTATCTCTCAGAGTCACTCAGATTCTATAGGTTGTATCTCCTACATCTCTTTACATTACTGTTCTTAGTTATGCTATTCTACCTTACATACTCAGTACCTTATTCGTACTGACGTCCCTTTTGCTTGGAGATGCTGCGTTTCATGCCCACAAGTCCCGATAGACAGGTTGACAGTCCTCCTAGTAGGCTATCGGCTTAGCGGAAGGTGTTGCTGTTGTCCACTTGCTCATGAGTTGCCTATTAGGTCAGTAGGATTGGGACATGCATTGACTGGTATGGTGAGGCCCTGCACGGGCCTTTATGTTGTTTATATACTCTTAGAGGCTTGTAGACAAATGTCAGGTATATAGATACCTGTATGGACTTGTCGGCCTATGTTTTGAGTTTACAAATGGTCATGTTAGCCTTATCGCGTATGTCACATGTATAAGTTTCTATATCATATTAGGTCGTCCCATGTCTTGTATGTACTTATATTTTTTTCTTGTTATCTAATTATGGCCCTTTTTTCCCATTTACCCATGGTAGTACGATAAGAAAGATATGTTATGTTGGTACTTGGTTGATTAAGGTACTTGGTGCCTGTCGTGGCCCTTCGATTTTGGTCGTGACATCCGAGGGGCTTATTTTCTATGAAACTACTGTTTTCACTATTCTTTACACTTTGGCCTCTAAATGATAAATGTTGAACCAATGTTTTATATGAGATTTGGAAAGGGAAAGTTGGAGTTTTTATTAGACTTTCAGAGCGTAGATTCCTGACATGATTTATTGAGTTCCACTGATATTTCTTATATGATTTTTACATGATTTTGAAAGCTCTTCATTGCACTCAAGTCTTTATTTGTATTTGTTACTTATTGAGTTGGTGTACTCACGTTACTCCATGCACCTTGTGTGCAGATCCAGGTGCCCGGATCAAGTGACATTTGGTTATTTTCAGTGGAGCTTTCTCGGAGACTGTGAGGTAGCTGCACAGCGTTCGCAGCCCCACCCTTCTCCCTCTCATTTATTCGCTATTTACATTTTTCCTAGACTTTTTGTATTAAGGAAAGCGTGTTAGATTCTGTGTTCCATTTAGTTGCTCATGATTGTTGAATCCGGGTTTTGGGGATATTGCTTAGATGTTTTTCATTTATTATCCGCATTTGTGAAATATTAAAAGTGGATGATTTATGGCAAATCGCGTTATTGATTTAAATGGAAAGTTTTCTTGTATCATATATAGTAAATTGGCTAACCTAGTACCACGATAGGTGCCATCATGGCCAGTTCATAATTGGGGTTGTGACATTTATACTTTATATTTAGTCAATTATCCATGTGGGATTTTCAGCCATACCCTATATTTGTGCCACCTTTTAACATATACCCTATTTTTAAAAGATTATTGATTTGGTAGCTAGGTGATAAAAAATCTGTAATAATATGAGACAAAATATTAATCGTGTGATATGCAACATCATTCCTGAAAAATGATCTCCTTCTCTCCTCTCAACAACTTTATCAAAAAACCAGAAACTTGTCCAGATTCATCTCCAAAATCACAGTTGCATGAAGTTGTTTCACGTTGAAGCTAAAACTTTATGCTAATGTAGTATGATGTTGTTTAATATTGAAGCTAAAACTCCATGCTAATATAGCATGAAGTATTTTCACATTGAAGCTAAAACGTCATGCTAATGCATGCTGAAGTTATTTATCCTGCAGCCTACAATTTTTTCATGACTTGTATCCGAAACATCAGTCTAAACATGCTGAAGTTTTTTAGTTAATTTTCTAAAACTTCACTTTAAACATGCTGAAGTTATTTAGTTCATTTGCGAAAACATCAGACTAAACATGCTTAAGCTTTTTAGTTCATTTACTAAAACTTTAGACAAAATATGCTTAAGTTTTTGTCTTGCAGTATGTAATTTTCTCATGAGTTTTTGCTTATGCATGCTGAAGTTATTTAGTTCATTTGCTAAAACTTCATACTAAACATTAAGTTTTTTAGTTCATTTGCTAAAACTTCAGACTAAACATGCTTACGTTTTTTAGTTCATTTGCTAAAACTTTGTACTAAACATGCTTAAGTTTTTTAGTTCATTCGCTAAAACTTTATACTAAACATGCTTAAGTTTTTTAGTTCATATGCTAAAACTTTAAATTAAACTTTCTTAAGTTTTTGTCTTGTAGTATATAATTTTCTAATGAGTTTTTGCTAATGTATGCTGGAGTTCTTTAGTTCATTTGAAAAACCTTCATACCAAAACAAGCTGAAGTTTTGTCTGGCAGTCTACAATTTTGTAACGAGTATTATCCAAAACTTTAGTTTAAACAAGTAGAAGATTTTTAGTTCATTTGCTGAAATTTCAGACTAAACACGCTTAAGTTTTTTAGTTCATTTTCTAAAATATCAGACTAAACATGCTTAAGTTTTTGTCTTGCAGTATCTAGTGTTCTAATGAGTTTTTGCTAATGCATGCTGAAGTTATTAAGTTTATTTGTTAAAACTCAACCCAAAACATGCTGAAGTTTTGTCCTACAATCTACAGTTTTGTCATGGGTTTTCTTCGGAACTACAGTCTAAACAAGCTGAAGCTTTTTCGTTCATTTGCTAAAACTTCATATCAAAACATGCTGAAGTTTTGTCCTGCAGTCTACAGTTTTGTCAAGGGTCCTGAATGAATAAATTGTCTATTTATAAAGCATTTCACAATAAAATGGGTACGGATGCAAACGAAAAAATAAAATGGGTATAACTTCAAACATGCTATTTTTACATTATCCATATTCCAATAGAAATAAGTCAAATACCCTACCCATTGTCAATTGTAAAAAGCCCTACCCATTAGATATTATCTCATATAATTAATATTAATTACTATGTTACTTTCAAAATACTTTTTAATTGGACATGATTTTACTATTACCTCTTGTCGGCTTTTATTAATGTATCTGTTACAGTTCCTTCATGATGATTCCATTACTTTAATGCTTTATTTGGATAATTACTTTCAAAATACTTTCTACTTTAACATGAATATTTCATTTGGATGTTTATGTCACAATCCCAAATCCCCTAGCTGTGATGGCACCTAACCCAATCCTCTAGGTAAACCAACTAGTAATTATCCAATTCCAATGATATTAACAAGACAAGTAAATGAAAGTAATTTACTAAATATTGTACATTTCCCAAGGACCGATAGTACAAATCATGAGCTTCTAAGAATATAGTTTACAAAGATGAACTGAAATAAATAAATTATCTGTTTGAAAAGTACATAAACAGAGTTTTTATAGATCTAAAGCTACCATGAACAAGGGGAAGCTACAATCGGGATACATGTACATCTTCAACCCAGCTCCCATCGAACATAGTAACATCAACAACCAACATCTGCATGCAAGGTGCAGAAGTGTAGTATGAATACAACTGAACCCATGTACTCAGTAAGTAAAAACCTAACCTTAGGTTGAAAGCAGTGACAAGCTAACACAAGGTCGGGTCCAATAACAGTATCCCAAAACAGTTCATAACAACATAATACAAGCAATAAAAGAGGTATCCTAGAAGTAAAAATTCTCACCTTGTTCACAGTTCTAGAAAATAGTCATGCTTTTGAAGTATCTCAGTGTAAACCCAAATCTTTCATCGAAAATTCTAAAAATACGAGTAAGTTTGAAAACTGTATTTTTTCCAAATATCCTTTCCACGATAAATAAGGTGTTTCATGTTCTTATCAGATAGAAAGTGTGAAATACCTCCCTATGCTCATATATCAATGTGTGTGAAAAGTAATGAATGACGTGATATCGTACAACATGAGGAAAAATGCATCTCTATGCATGTATGTCATGTTTGCATGACAATGCCACGTATATCAAAGATGAATCATGAACTCACACTCTCAGAGTACTGAGTTACGCTGTCTCACACTTTACACTCATCATGCTCAACCACTCGATACTGTATATGGCCTATACAGCCCAGGGAAGATCAATCCCAGAATAAGCACATCACTAACCATCATTCAGTCAATACCGAGGAAGGTTAATCCAGCCCCATGGAGAAGATCCATCTGCAGGTATATAAATGCTTCTGACAAGATCCTTGTCAAGGGAAGATCCATCCCTCACTATAATCAACCGCGCTCATTGGGTGTGTGTGCAGAATCGAGAAGGGCTCCTACAGCCCAAGCGCTATCATAAGCAAAATCAAGACATCAATCTATACGACATGCTGCAGCGTGCAACCCGATCCCATAACATTCACTCATAATCAAGCTCTCAGCCTCACTCAATCATAAATCTGTCCCGTCTCACTCACCGGCTCACAATGTCATGAAACCAGCCCGATAACAATCATATGATGTATCATTAAAAAACAACTGAGACTAAGATATGGTATGAATGCATTAATATGACTGAGTACGAAATATCAATTAAACCAGCGAGATGACAACAAGAAACGACCACTATAGGTCCTAACAATATCAGCATAAAGCCTAAACATGATATTTAGCATGATTGACAGCTCAATTACTCACAAGATGAAACAATAGATATCAACAAAATAGGGCCACTATATAGTTCCATGGAAACAACTGAGTCACAATTCACAGGGTGAACACCCACACGCCTGTCACCTAGCATGTGCGTTACCTCATCATCAATCACATAACACGTATTACGGGGTTTCATATCCTCAGAACTAAGTTTAGAAGAGTTACTTACCTCGAACGAGCCAATACCAATGACGAGCAAGCTAAACGATGCTCCAAAGATTCCATCACGCACATAGCGAACTACGAACATCTAAAAACTAGCCAAAAGCAACACAAATACATCAAATTAAGCCCAAGGAAACAATTCCAATTGATAAAGATCGAATCCTTAATCAAAATCCAAAATCGGCTAAAAAGGGACCCGGGCCGGCAACTCGGAACCAAATATACCTTATAAAATACGACAACCCATTCAATTATGAGTCCAACCATACTAGTTTTACTCAAATCCGACTCCAATTTGATGTTCGAAACTCAAAGTTTCATATTATGGAACTTTTGGTTAAAATCCCCAAACATCTCTTTAAATTAATCAACCAATTGCTAAAAATGAAGATAGATTCATGAAATATAAGCAAAACCGAGTAGAAACACTTACCCCAATTCATATCGTTAAAATTGCTTCATCCATCGACTCAATCCGAGCTCCATAGCTCAAAAAATGCAAAAATGCCGAAACCTTCGAAATATAGTACTATATACACTGCCCAGACATCCCCTTTTGCGAGCGTGTCAACACCATCGCATTCGTGATGAACAAAATAATCTGCCACTATAAAGCACTTCACGTACGCGGTAAACACCTCGTGAACGCGACTCACACCTGGCTCAAACCTTCATTAACGTAACTCTAACTACGCGAACAAGATGAAGTAGGCCTCCAGTTCCGGCTCTGTCTCCCAGTTGAACCCTACACGTCTGCGATCCATCATACGTGAAAGCAAAGAAGACATGCCCCAACACTACACGAACGCAAACTATTACTCGCGAACGCGATGAAGAAATTCTACTGCCATCCAAAAACACTACGTGTTCGCGACACTTGCCACACGAACACGATGAAGGACTAAGACAACAGAAAACAGCAGAACACAACAGTGCCAAAATGAAGAAAAATTATGCGAAATCAATCTGAAACATGCCCGAGCCCCTCGGGACCCTGTCCAAACATACCAACAAGCCACATAACATAACACGGACCTACTCGATGCCTCAGAACACACATAAACAAACAATGAATCCCACTTCAAATCGAAATTTATGAACTTTGAACTTCCAATATCAAAAACTCGCGTCGAAATATATCAAATTATCCCGGAATGAACCCAAAGTCTGCACACAAGTCCCAAATGACATGAAAACCTATTCAAATTCCCGGAACCACAATCCCAATCCGATATCCTCAAAATCACTTTCCGATCAAACTTATGAACTTTCCAAAACTTCAAATTTCCATTTTTTTGCCAATGTGTGCCGAAACCTTCTAGAAACATCCAAATGCAAATCCGGGCATACGCCCTAGTCCAAAATCACCATACGGACCAACCAGAAAAATCAAAACTCCATTTGATGGTCAAATTCACAAAAGTTAAACTTAGTCAACTCTTCCATCTTATAGCTTCAAGAATGAAATCCATTTTGATTCTGAATAACCTGAAAGCCAAAAACCGACGATTCACAGGAGTCATAATACGTCATACGGAGATACTAATGTTCGTAAACTACCGAGCGAAGTCAAAATGCTCAAAACGACCGGTCAGGTCGTTACATTCTCCCCCACTTAAACATATATTCGTCCTCGAATGTGCCAAGAGTTGTTTCCAAAACCACCAAACCGCCGTATAACCTTACCATACACATACTCGGGGGTGATCCCAAGTCACCCTTTCCCATATAGGTCCAATAACACAACATAACTGAAATTTCTCAATTAAACCTAGCCCATAAACCTTAGAATCCAATTTTCCAACATCTGGAATTTCTTATAAGATCTGAATCTCGCAACCTACCCGCTGCATAAGTCTGAACAAGTTGCACCAAGCTGCAACCATAACCCAAACTACAATCACATGATATACTGCATAACTCAAATACCCATAGGAAAATATCCGATCACAATAACTGCTCATAATGATACACTCAAATTACACCTTAAAATAGTGTAAGCGATCGATGTCAAATATAGTAGCCCAACTAGGTTGGGGTCGAATCCCACAGAGAAGAATATGTAGGCGATTAGGAATGTAAGCGAATTATCACTTATCACGCAATGCCAAATACTTAGATTTTGGCTGTGAACATAGCTATATCTAAATGCAAAAATTTAAACTAACCTAGAAAGCAAGTAAAATGATCAACGGCAACAAGTATGGATGCATCGGGAATTACACTCAAGTAACGATCCAATTTGTTTCACGATTTTACAAATATGAGCGAGTTTATATTAATTAGCCACGGAAAATAATTCTTAATTAGATTCTTCCTAAGATTAACAATACATCCTAATTGAATTATTCCTAAGCCAATTAAGATATTAAGCACACGTGGATATGGCTACAAGTAGTTCAATCACATTCGTAGGTAGAATCTATAAAATGAGGGTTAAAACCTCAAGTTCTTGTTAATTAATATTTCCCCACCCCAAATTATCTTTCCAAAAATTTATTCAGAGTTAATGGGCGAGTCCTAGGATTAGCTAATCCCTTTGGAAACATTAAAGAATAAGAATAATTAAAGAAACACTAACTCACTTCATAAATAAATAAAAATCATTAAATACATAAGCACAACAAGGTATTTAATACACACTTTAAACATGAATATTTCCATAAACAAGAAGTAGTGTTAGAAATAAATACTAGACACTTAAATATTCAACACAAAGAAAGAAAATGAAGAAATAAACATAAATGGGTAAGAAATCCTTAACCACAAGCTTGAAATCTTCAAAACTCAAGTGTGTGTGCAAACCCTAGCTTAAAAACTTGTTCTCTCTTCTCTTCAAGACTCAAAATATGTTAAAACAATGTCAAACATACTGAAAATATCTGCTAGGTCGAGTATATATGGGTTTGGGATTGGGAAAATGTGATTTTACAAATCTATCCAGGTCTTATGCCCGTTGTTTACAGCTGCAGACAAATCCTCTTAGGTGCGGCTTTGCATACACGGATTCCACATCGCAGGTGCGATTCCAAGTGACATTATTCTTTTCCACATATGCGGACCAAGCTACCGCACCTGCGGTTCCGCAAGTGCAGATACCACGTCGCAGGTGCGGCCTTAGTACAATTGAGCCAGTTGCGCAGGTGCAGAACACTACTTCGCAGTGCGATGTTGCACCAGCAACCAAAAGTCCGCAGGTGCGGAATCACTGAAAGCTTTTGTGCCTTTTCCACTAATTTTTGCTCAATCCCACTTCAATTTTATCACGACCCAAAATCCAACACAGGTCGTGATGGCGCCCAACTCCGGAGTCAGGCAAGCCAACAGTTATTTACTAGTGAGATTTTCCTTATTTAACATACTAACCCCACATTTTTCCAAAGTTTTAAGCTTAGATTATTTAAATAAAAACGAAAACATTAACCAACTTAAGTAAATACAACCAAAGTTATCATGATCCAATATATACAGTCCCAAAAGAAAGAGTCTACTATGTGCGTGCCAAGAACTAGTGTCACAAGTCAACATGCAAACTAGTAGAATATACAAAAGATTATACAAAATGTACTGCTGTCTGAGAGAAGTAGACAGAAAGGAAAAAAAGATAACTCCATAGTAGTGCAGAGAATCGCCTGGGGAGGCAGGTCACCGTGGAGTCAGGTCCAGAATATACCTCAAGCTCCGGTCGGGTAACCAGAAGCACCAACCTCATAACCTGTACAATTAAGTACAGAAGTGCAGCATGAGTACATATATATATATATATATATATATATATGTACCCAGTGAGTATCCCGCCTAACCTCGAAGAGGTAGTGACGAGAGGTCGACATGACACTAACTAAAGTCCAATAGTAATAATGCAAAACAGGATATAACGGAATGCAGTAGACATGTGAGACAGTAAGAAGCAGATACCTATCAAATACATAAATCTTGGAAACTACTGAAAATAAGCAACAATGTACACTTTCCTTTTTTCCCCAAATATCTCTAAAGTCAATAACAATGGAAGCAGTAACAAATAGACAAGCGCACACAAGAGTAAGACAAACAGTCGGAGTCAAGGAAATATCGAATCACTGAATAGTTGTAAAGCTTCCCCCGCTCGCGAATCATACATGTGACTCGGGTGCTGACACATTTATACCAAATTACCATAAAGCTCCCCTCAATCGCGAATCATACCTACGATTCGAGTGCTGACACACTTATACTAAATATCATAATGCTTTCCTCGATCACGAATCATACATGCGATTCGAGTGCTGACACACTTATAATGAATATCATAAAGCTTCCCTCGATCGCGAATCATGCCTGTGACTCGAGCGCTGACACACTTATAATGAATATCATAAAGCTTCCCTCGATCGCAAATCATACATGCGACTCGAGTGCTGACTCTCATATATATACATGTACATACAAAAGTTATCAATAAGCTCAGTAGGGGATATACTTGTAACAAGGATTATTCAACTGAGAGTTCAAATGCAAATTTCCACATTTCCATATCAATTCAAGGTAATAGGCAGCTCAAGGAACACCTAAAGATACATATAAGGCACATAGAAACATGCTTGTGAGCCCTAAAACTACCCGACATAGCATGATAGTCACTACGTACGGACTCTCGTCACTTTGTACGCACGTAACCCCCAAAACAATTACCCACAATATATATAACAACTATGGGGACAATTCCATCTTACAAGGTTAGAAAGGAGACTCACCTCGTTTCGAATCTACCCCTCGGACCAAGGATGTGCCCGAACTCCGTACTCTACGCCTGAGGACTCGCAACTAGCCAAATATGGTTGAATGATATCAATGCATGCTCAAAGTAGGGTAATTATCCTATTTATTCAATAATTCAACATTCTTGAAGAATTCCCAAAATCCAACCCCGAGCCCGCACGCTCGGATTCAATTTATTCTCGAAGGAAACGCTCACCGAAAGCCTAAGGATCACTAATATACGATTTTTACTTGATTTCATTGCAAATTCACGGGTAAATTCTCAAATTATCGAAAGCTCTAGGTTACTACCCAATTCTTCATTTTTCACTAATTTAGGTAGTTAATTAAGCTAGTAATCCACGCATGAAGCTAATATTAGAGTAGATTTTATTTACCTTAAATAAGCAGGTCGTTTGCCCTTCAAAAATGGTGGAAATTGCCCCAAGGAAGAAAAAGAGGATGAGAAATAATGAATTAAACCCGTGTATAAAAACACACTGTCTGAACAGTGTTTTCGCACCTGCGGCTCGAGGACCGCACCTGCGAACAAAGGCTCGCACCTGCGGAAATTGACTGGGGAGCCTTGGCACGCACCTGCAGAGTGGAGACCGCACATGCGGCTCCGCTCCTGCGGAACTTTGTCCGCACCTGGGAGAATTGTCCAAACCACTGGGGTTGCACCTGCGAGGCTGGGATTGCAGGAGCGGTCCCGCACCTGAGGCTGGTCAACCGCACCTGCGGTCACACTACAACAGGTGCACCAACAGCTATTTCAGCTGGTTTTTGGCCTCATATGGTTTCTGGGAGGCACCTGGGCCCACCCAAGCCCACGTCCAAATATACCAACAAATCCAAATCATAATATGTACTCGCTCGAGCCTTGGGAAAACCCAAAACAACACTAAAACTAAAAATCACACTTCAAAACCCCAAGAACCAAACTTAGCAACTTTAAGTTATCTAGACTTCGCTAACAACGCGCCCAACCGACCAATAAAACTCGGAATGACACCATATTTTGCAGGAAAGTCATAAATGACATAACGGAACTAATCTCAGTCTCAGAATTCCGTTCGGACCTCAATAACACAAAAACACGTCCAAAACCAAAATAGGAACTTAAGGAACTTCTTATTTCAATATTGGGCGCCGAAATGCTCCCGTGTCATCATAAAACCATTTCGAACATACGCCCAGGTCCAAAATCATCACACGAAGCTACCGGAACCGATGAAACTCGATTTTCGAAGTCGTTTACCCAAAATGTTTACCGAAGTCAAACTTGTCCTTAAAGGCCAACCTTAAGGAGCCAATTATTCCTATAGCACTCTAAACACCTCCAAATCCCGGACCACCAGTCCCCGCAAGTTATAAATCATAAAAACTCCTATGGGAAGTTTCATTTAGGGGAACGGGGTCCGATAACTCCAAATGACCGGTCAGGTCGTTACATTCTCCACCTCTTAAACAAACGTTCGTCCTCTAACGGGTCTAGAATCATACCTGAAGGGCTGAATATGTGTGGATATCTGCTCCGCATCTCCTCCTCGGACTCCAAGGTCGCCTCCTCAACTGGATGGCCCATCAACTGTACCTTTATGGCAGAAACTCTCTTGGACCTCAACTGGCGCTCATGTCTATCAATAATAGCAACTGGCTCTTCCTTGTAGCCCAACCTCTCATCCAACTGAATAGTGCTGAAATCAACCACATGAGAGAAGTCAGCGTGGTACCTCCGGAGCATGGATACATGAAAACCTATATGAACTCATGATAAACTAGGAGGCAAGTCCAGCTCATAAGCAACCTCCCAAACTCGCCTCAACACGTCGAATGGACCTATAAACCTCGGGCTCAGCTTGCCCTTCTCCCCAAACCGGATAATACCCTTCATAGGCGAGACTTTTAACAGGACCCTTTCTCCATCCATAAATGATACATAGCGCGCCCTCTGATCCGCATAACTCTTCTGTCTGGACTCTTCTGTACGAAGCCTCTCTTGAATCAACTTCACTTTCTCCAAGGCATCGCTTACCAGGTCGGTGCCATATAACTTAGCCTTGCCAGGCTCAAACCACCCGATAAGAGAACGACATCGTCGACCATACAAAGCCTCAAATAGTACCATCTCAATGCTGGAATGATAACTATTATTGTAAGCAAACTCGGCTAAAGACAAGAACTAGTCCCACTGACCCCCGAAGTCAATCACACATGCTCTGTGCATGTCCTCCAATATTTGAACCGTACGCTCCGACTGACCATCAGTCTGAGGGTGAAATATTGTGCTGAGGTCTATCTGGGTTCCCATCTCACTATGCAATGCTCTCCAGAAGTGCGAGGTGAACTAAGGATCTCGATATGATACAATGGATACTGGCACACCATGCAACCGGACTATCTCCCGAATGTAGATTTGGGCCAACCTGTCAAAAGTATATGTAGTAGCTACTGGAATTAAATGCGTCGATTTGGTCAATCTATCAACAATGACCCAAACCGCGTCCACCTTCCGCAAAGTCCGAGGCAACCCAACCACGAAGTCCATAGGGATGCGCTTCTATTTCCACTCAGGAATGGGCATCTGCCGAAGTAGGCCTTCTGGCCTCTGGTGCTCATACTTCACCTGCTGGTAATGAAGAAACCTAGTCACATACCCCACAATGTCCTTCTTCATCCGCCTCCACAAGGAATGTTGCTTCAAGTCACGATACATCTTCGTAGCACCAGGATAAATAGAATACCGAGAACTGTGTGCCTCCTCTAGAATCCTCTCCCTCAAGCCATCAACTTTAGGAACATATAAGAGGCCATGAAGCCTCAGAATACCATCCTCGCCAATAGTAGCCTCCTCGGCCCTTACCCTGAACCACTATCTCCCAAAGCTCTGCTAAGCACGAATCATAGAACTGTCGGGCCTTAATCTCCCCCAATAACGAAGACTGAGCAACCACATATGCTAAAACTCGATGAGGCTCTGAAAGGTCTAACCTTACTGCGCGATTGGCCAAGTACTGAACGTCCAAGGCTAGAGGTCTCTCATCTGCTGCAATATAAGCCAAGCTACCCATACTCTCCCCCTTCCTGCTCAAAGCATCTGATACCATATTTGTCTTGCCCGGGTGATAAAGAATGGTGATATCATAATATTTCAACAACTCAAGCCATTTGCGCTGACTCAAATTGAGATCCTTCTGCTTGAACAAGTGTTGCAAGCTACGGTGGTCTGTGTAAACCTCACAGGTCACTCCATACAAGTAGTGCGTCCAAATCATAAGAGCGTGAACAATCGCCGCCAACTTCAAATCGTGCACCGGGTAATTCTTCTCATGAACCTTCAGCTGACGTGAAGCATAATCAATAACTCTCCCCTCATGCATCAATACACACCCCAAGCCAACGCTTGAAGCGTCGCAATATATTATGTACATCCTAGAACCGGAAGGAAATACTATAACGGGTGCTAAGGTCAATGCTGTCTTGAGCTTTTGAAAGCTCACCTCACACTTGTCAGATCATCAAAACAGGGCATTCTTCCGAGTCAATCTAGTCAATGGAGCTACAATAGAAGAGAAACCCTCCACAAATCAGCGATAATAGCATGGTAGGCCCAAAAAGCTCCTGATCTCTGTAGCTGATGTAGGACGCGACCAACTCTGAACTGCCTCGATCTTCTTATCATCAATGTTAATACCCTCTCCGGATACCACATTCCCCAAAAAGCCACGTAATCCAACCAAAACTCACACTTAGAGAACTTAGCATATAACTTCTGTTCTCGCAAAGTCAGGAGCACAACTCTCAAATGCTGCTCGTGCTCCCCAAGGCTACGTGAGTAAATCAAAATGTCATCAATGAAGACAATGACAAAGGAATCAATATACGGCCTGAACACCATATTCATCAAGTCCATGAATGCTGCTGGGGCATTAGTCAAGCCAAAGGACATCACTAGGAACTCATAATGGCCATATCTCGCACGAAAAGCAGTCTTCGGAATCCTCAAGTGATGATACCCCGATCACAAATCAATCTTAGAAAACACACGAGCACCCTACAACTGGTCAAACAAATCATCGATGCGCGGAAAGGGATACTTGTTCTTAATGGTAACATTGTTCAACTAGCAGTAATCAATACACATCCGCATAGACCCATCCTTCTTTTTCACAAATAAAACTGGAGCACCCCACGGCGATACACTCGGTCTGATAAACCCCTTAGCTAACAACTCCTCAAGCTTCTCCTTCAACTCCTTCAACTCTTTCGGAGCCATACAGTACGGAGGAATAGATATAGGCTGTGGGTCTGGAGCTTAATCAATGCAGAAATCAATATGACGATCTGGAGGCATGCCAGAAGATCCGAAGGAAAAACATCTGCAAACTCTCGAACCACTGGCACTAAATAAATTGTTGAAGACTTGGCGGTGGTGTCCTCCACGTAAGCAAAACAGGCTATACAACCCTTCTCGACGATGTGTCGAGCCTTCAAGAATGAAATAACCCGGCTGGCTGCACTAACTGAAGAACCCCTCCACTCCAGCCTAGGCGACTCGGGCATGGCTAAAGTAACTGTCTTAGCATGGCAATCTAGCACGGCATGATAAGGAGATAGCCAATCCATGCCTAGAATGACCTCAAAATCAACTATGTCAAGCAATAGAAGGTCGGTTCTGGTGTTGACCCACAGAAGGTGATCACACAAGCCCGATACACCCGGTCTACCACCACAGAATCGCCCACAGGAGTGGACACATATATAGGAGATCCCAAGGACTCACGAGAAACATCTAGAAAATGAGCAAATAGGACTGAAACATATAAATAAGTGGATCCTGGATCAAACAATACTGAAGCCTCTCTACCACATATTGAGATAATACCTGTGATCATGGCGTCTGAGGCCACTGCATCTGATCTGGCCGGAATAAAATAAAATCTGGCTGGAGTACCAGAAGCTGGGCTCCACCAGAGTGAACAGGAGTTGCCTGACCTCCCCCTAACTAGCCTCCACCTCTAGTACGACCCCTGTCGACCTGTCCTCCTGCTCTAGGTGGCCGGACTGCTGGGGCTAAACTCATAGGATGATAACCCTACTGCACTGTCTTGCCACGAAACCTGGGACAAGCCCTCCTCACATAGCCCAGATCCCCGCACTAGTAACATCTCACAAGTAACATATCCCTACTGTCCCGAAGAAGAAGAATCCTGAATGGCCGGAGAGCGATGTGAACCCTCAGGCATAGCACTAAAATAGGAACTGGAGGATCTCTGGCGACTAGAGTAACCACTAGGAGAACTCTGAATAGCTGGAAGAAGGTAGGAGCACTCTAGCATGGCACTGAACTGGGGCCTAACTGGGACCCCTCGGGGAGGTGGTGGAGGTACTGAATAAGATGTCCTGCTAAGCTGACCACCCCCAAAGCGACCTCTGCTCCTAGCTGGGGCATCCCTGAAATCTCCTGAAAACCTAGCCCTCTTATCCTGCTGATCCTGCTCCCTGCTCCTCGACTGATAACCCTCGATCCTGCGAGCAATCTCCTCTACGAGCTGATAAGGAGTACCCATCTCCACCTCCCGAGTCATGGTGGATCTAATACCTAGATGCAACCCTGCTAAAAACCTCCGCACTCTCTCAGTGTCGATGGGTAATATCATACCGCCACTGCTCTAACCTCTCAAACTGACCCCGCAGCTCTTCCCTCTCAGAGGGTGGAATATATCTGTCCAAGAACATCTATGTGAACTGCTCCCAAGTGATAGTAGGAGATTCTGCTGGTTTGCTGAGAATATAAGAATGGCACCACCTGCGAGCTTTGCCCTCTAACTGGAATGTTGTGAAATCCACTCCATGGGACACTAGGATCCCCATGTTGTGCAGTCTATCCCTACACCTATCAATGAAGTCCTGGGCATCCTCACCTCACTCACCCCCAAAGACTGGAGGGCGCAATTGAGTCCATCCGTCTAACGTCTTCTGCTGATTTCCATCCGCAGCTGGTCTGCGCTCTGGTGCTGCTACTACAGGTTGGGCCCCACCCACGGGCAGTGTACCCGGGGTGTGATGTAATGCTGCTGTCGGTCCTGCAGCCTGGGTAGTAGGGGTCTGGGCTCCCCCTCCCGCCTGAGAAGTGGCAGGATCTGGTGGAAATAAACCAGCCTAGGACATAGGCCCATAAATCTCATCATACGGCCCATGACTTCCTGTAAGCCCTGCGTCGTCATAAAGTCTACTAGTGCAGGATCTGCTGGAGGCACCTCATCCTGCTCCTCTATAATAGGGTACTCTGGTGGCCGGATCGGAATAGCTCTGGGACGCCCTCGTCCCCTACCACGGGCCGGTGCCCTCCCCCGGCCTCTACCAGCGGGGGTAGCAGTCCTTCCCTGGTCTGGAACATCAGATGCGCGCGTCCTCACCATCTGAGAGAGAATAGGAGAATGACTTTAATAAATCATCGACTGCACGATACAATATGAACAAAGAGTGGTTTCCTAACACCCTGTAGCCTCCTGAATATAAGTGTAGAAGTCTCCGTACCGGATCCACAAGACTCCACTGGGTTTGCCCGTGACTCGTGAGACTTATGTGATCCTAGAGTTCTAATACCATGTTGTCACGACCCAAAATCCAACACATGTTGTGATGGCGCCCAACCCTGGATTCAGGCAAGCCAACATTTATTTACTAGTGAGATTTTCCTTATTTAACATACTAACCCCACATATTCCCAAAGTTTTAAGCGTAGATAATTTAAATAAAAACGAAAACATTAACCAACTTAAGTAAATATAGCCAAAATGATCATGATCCAATATATACAGTCCCAAAATAAAGAGTCTACTATGTGCGTGCTAGGAACTAGTGTCACAACTCAATAGACGAACTAGTAGAATATACAAAAGATTATACAAATGGTACTGCTGTATGAGAGAAGTAGACAGAAATGAACAAAAGGTAACTCCATAGTACTGCTGAGAATCGCCAAGGGAGGCAGCTCACCGTGGAGTCAGGTCCGGAATATACGTCAAGCTCCGGTCGGGTAACCAGAAGCACCAGCCTTAGAACCTGTACAATTAAGTACATAAGTGCAGCATGAGTTCATAAATATATATGTACCCAGTGAGTATGTCGCCTAACCTCGAAGAGGTAGTGACGAGAGGTCGACATGACACTCACTAAGGTCCAACAGTAATAATGCAAAACAGGATATAACGGAATGCAACAGACATGTGAGATAGTAAGAAGCAGATACCTATCAAATATAGAAATCCAGGAAACTACTGAAAATAAGCAACAATGTACACTTTCCTTTTCCCCCCAAATATCTGTCAAGCCAATATCAATGGAAACAATACCAAATAGCCAATCACACACAAGGGTAAGACAACCGACCGGAGTCGAAGGAATATCTAATCACCAAATAGTCGTAAAGCTTCCCCCGCTCGCAAATCATACCTGCGATTCGGGTGCTGACACATTTATACCAAATTACCATAAAGCTCCCCTCGATCGCGAATCATACGTACGATTCGAGTGCTGACACACTTATACTAAATATAATAAAGCTTCCCTCGATCGCGAATCATACCTGTGATTCGAGTGCTGACATACTTTTAATGAAAACCATAAAGCTTCCCTCAATCGCGAATCATACCTGCGACTCGAGTGTTGACACACTTATAATTAATATCATAGAGCCTCCCTCGATCAAGAATCATACCTGAAACTCGAGTGCTGACACACATATAACGAATATCATAAAACTTCCCTCGATCACGAATCGTACCTGCGACTCGAGTGCTAACTCTCATATATATACATGTACATACAAAAGTTATCAATAAGCTCAGTAGGGGATATACTTGTAACAAGGATTATTCAACTGGGAGTTCAAATTCAACTTTCTACATTTCCATATCAATTCAAGGTAATATGCAGCTCAAAGAAAACCTAAAGATACATATAAGGGACATAGAAACATGCTTGTGAGCCCTAAAACTACCCGACATAGCATGATAGTCACTACGTACGGACTCTCGTCACCTTGTACACATGTAGCCCACAAAACAATTACCCACAGCATATACAACACCTATGGGGACAATTCGCTCTTACAAGGTTAGAAAGCACACTCACCTCGTGTCTAATCTACCCCTCAGACCAAGGATGCGCCCGAACTCCGAACTCTACACCCGAGGACTCGCAACTAGCCAAATATGGTACAATGATATCAATGCATGCTCAGAGTAGGGTAATTATCCTATTTATTCAATAATTCAACATTCTTGAAGAATTCCAAAAATCCAACCCCGGGCCCACACGCTCGGATTCCAATAATTCTCAAAGGAAACACTCACCCAAAGCCTAAGGCTCATTAATATACAATTTTTACTTTATTTCATAGCAAATTCACGGGTAAATTCTCAAATTATCGAAAGCTCTAGGTTACTACCCAATTCTTGATTTTTCACTAATTGAGGTAGTTAATTAAGCTAGTAATCCATGCATGAAGCTAATATTAGAGTAGATTTTACTTACTTTCAATAACCAGGTCGATTGCCCCTCAAAAATGGTGGAAATCGCCCCAAGGAAGAAGAAGAAGATGAGAAATAATGAATTAAACCCGTGTATAAAAACACATTGTCTGAACAGTGTTTTCGCACCTGCGCCTCGAGGACCACACATGCGAACAAAGGCTCGCACCTGCGGAAATGGACTGGGGAGCCCGGGCACGTACCTGCGGAGTGGAGACCGCACCTGCGGCTCCGCTCCTGTGGAACATTGTCCGCACTTGCGAGAAATGGCCAGACCACTAGGGGTCGCACACCTGCGGTCCCGCACCTGCGACTGGTCAACCGCACCTGCGGTCACACCAAAACAGGTGCACCAGAAGCTATTTCAACTGGTTTTTGGCCTCGTGTGGTGTCTGGGAGGCACCTGGGCCCACCCGAGCCCCCATCTAAATATACCAACAAATCCAAATCATAATACGGACTCGCTCGAGCCTTTCGAACACCCAAAACAATACTAAAACTCAAAATCACACCTCAGAACCCCAAGAACCAAACTTAGGAACTTTCTGTTTTCTAGACTTCGCTAACAACGCGCCGAACCGACCTATCCAACTCGGAATGACACCAAATTTTGCAGGCATGTCCTAAATTCCATAACAGAACTAATCCCGGTCTCAGAATCCTTTTCGGACCTAGATAACACAAAACACGTCCCTAACCAAAATAGGATCTTAAGGAACTTCTTATTTCAATATTGGGCGCCGAAATGCTCCCGAGTCATCAGAAACACATTCCACCGACGAAACTCGATTCCGAGGTCGTTTACCCAAAATGTTGACTGAAGTCAAACATGGCCTTAAAGGCCAACCTTAAGGAACCAATTATTCCTATAGCACTCTAAACACCTCCGAATCCCGGACCACCAGTCCCCGCAAGTCATAAATCATAAAAAGCCGCTATGAGAAGTTCATTTAGGGGAACGTGGTCCGATAATGCAAAACGACCGGTCGGGTCATTACAAATTCAACGCCAATCACTTCATGGCATCATTTTCCTGAAAGTCGTAAAATACACACTATAAACAACCTCATGTTATCATTAAAGGATGCAAACTCTAGCGAAAAAGAGCTAAAATGAGTGGTAAAATCACCACTCATCAACACCCCCAACTTAAAGCTTTTGCTTGTCCTCAAGCAAATCAAAACCAACAACTCAATGAGGTTCTACCATTTAAAGCACAAGGCGTATTGCTATCATTTACAAATCACATTCTCCAAATACGCATTATACTTATGGATTTTGTTGGTACTAGTAATTAGGCTCAAGTATGCATCTTACCCGAATAACTCCCTAAATTAAAAACAATTTAAGAAGTACAAGGGGGTTTCAAAATAATCAAGTTACAAGAATAAGCCTCAATGAGTGACTCAAAAGCACTGTTCTACTACATATGCTCAACTCATTCATTTCCGGATATATCAATTTTACCAATCCATCCTAATTCATGTGCCCTCACAAGAAAGAAAGTCCCAAAATCACCATATTTACAAGAACAACACAAGGGACAAATTCACAAAGACACTCACTCTCACAAAGATTTTCAAGTGTTACAACATATCATGCCATATGCTTGACCTTAATTTAATTCATCACCTTTTCAATAACATTCGGTTGGAGATCCCATAAGGACTTTTTAATCTTGTAATGTAGGTTTAGGGAAGGTTCGGATAAACATTTGGAATACAAGTGACTACACCCTCCTTGAACACTACTCACATTCTTCTTCCTTGATGCACTTTATCTCTTTTCAAACCACATAGCCCTCATTGGCACCTAGTTACCAACATATAACCACCTTAAATACCTCTCTATTTTTTTTAAGGCTCCATAATTATATACATACATGTATTTCTATTTTTTTTTTCTTTTGGAGCTTGAATAATTTCACGTGAACACTTTGTGGTATAGGTTCCTACAGTCTATATACAACCTTACCGATTTCAAACTTGACACCACACCCCCAACTTAGGCCTTTAGCCTCATTCTCAATGTTCAAGGAGGGACGGGTACAAAAGAGAGAATTATTTTACAACATGGGAAAGGTTTGTATTGAGGTGACCCAAGAAAGTTAAAATGATAAAATATGGTAACTAGTGATAATATTTATGCAATGGTAAGCTTGAAAGACAAAATAGGTTTTTCAAATAACATAAAGAATGCCTAAGGTCATTTCTGCAACCAACCGTAATTATCATTAGCATTGAAAGACCAACCGGGCAAGTTCTAAATGATGGAGTAAACGCAAGAATTACTTACACAAATACATGGCACATGAATTAGTCAAGACGGATAAAGTTCAATTCCTAATAAGAGCATCTAGAGCAATATCATACACACTAGTGGGCAAAGAGTCACTAAAAGAGCCAAAAATATATCACACAAATTCAGAGGGGTATTCTTAATTCACATTTCACATAGAAGAGACTATTTGGCTAGTACCAAATAATCCAAAAGTCTCCACCTAGCAAAACAAGACCAATTCCCTTAAGAAAGTTGTCACGCCATCTATCATAGGGAAAAGTCACCCGGTTCACTTTAAAAATGTTCCTTGGGAAAGAACCGTAGCATAAAGAAAACCCAAGGAAATTCTACTATATAGATGAAAATAAAAGAACAAATCTACTAAAGAAAATGCTAAAATAAAAGCAACTAATACTAAAGAAGAAAAAATAATATACTAAGGTAAATAAAGAAAGAAAGAAAAAAAAAACCTAGACTAATCACACCAAGCTCAGAAGAGCACAAGATATAACAAAATAAGCCTGGCTAGAGCACGTAATATTCGTAGCCAACAAAGAAGCCCGGGAAAGGGCACAAACACAAAGTTATAGTCTAGATACAATATGGTCCTAAAGCCACCGCCAACTAAAGACATTGCAGTGTCCCCACTGCACAATATCAAAAGGAAAGAAAAATAGTTTGAGGGTCTCCTTGAGGCCTGCATAAGACTAGCAGACTGTAGGAGAAAAGGCTAATCAGTGCCGCTGAGAACTCTCGCCACCGGCATCCTCCTCATCATCCTCATCATCTGTCACGAACGAGTACTCCTCGTTTTCCTCATCATCGTCAACTGGTATCCGCCTGCTCGGCTGCCCCCATTTAAAGATCGCTTTAGTCCCTCTCCACATTTGTATCATGAATTTTCTCTTCTTTTTATTCTTCTCCTTTTCTTTGTCAAAGGCTGACTTGAGGTCGACATACGCCTTGGCCAAGATGGTATAGGAGGTATCGAGCTGGGCAACAAATGATGCCATCATAGCCTGCGCATCAAACTAAGTATGCATCTCAGCTCTGGAGAAATAGTCGGGCGGGGGCTAGAAGTATGAGGGCCCACTAGGGAGCTCTGACACTAACTCATGCAAGCTGGGAGTTCATCCCCCCAAAAGGTCCCTCGGCTGGGGAAGTCTGTGAGGAGGATCCGGATCCAGCAGTGGTCATCACCATTTTCCTCTTCTTACTTTTCAGCACACTACCTGCACATGTCAATCTCAGTGGGTGGAATGGCTTGTCTGCCGGTATCTAATGATCTCCACCCCGTTCATCAACCTGTGCACGCCGGCATAACTCTGTAATCAACAATGGGAACATCAAAGATGTTCCACCTTGAAGCATGTATCCCTTTAGCTCCCTCACAATGTAGTGGCCGACATTCACAGGGATGTCATCCAGGTTACGAGCAATCATCTAAGCCCTGGCATATGGGACACCATACACATACCCCGAGGGGGATACTCTGCTCGCGATGATATATAGCCACATCTTTCCTTCAGCAGTAAAATGATCATACTTGATGCCCCTCTTCCTGGTAGCCCAGCTCACCCTATGACCCGGAGGACACAGCTTTGCAACAAGCCAATCAACATTTTCACATATGTTTTTTTCTTGCACAGGCTCTAGCGGATGATTTGGGAGCACGTAGAAATCATTTATCTCTTCAGCACCAAACTTCACGGTCTTTCCCTGTATGGTGACTTCATGATTCTTGAAGTGAGTCTACCTCAGGTTGGCATACAATTCTCTCACCCATTCTTCATTAGCCTTGCATGGATCGGGAGCAAAGCAGGTCCAGCCACTTGCAACTAGCCGGCCATAGAAATCAGGAAGGATCTCCGCCAATTGGTCCGTGGCAATACCTTTCTAAAGTATGAGTTTCTTTGTAAGGAGATCATCATAATACCGACTCTGGCATGCAGCAGATAAGAATTTGGAAGTATCAATGTTCTCCTCAACATTTTCTTTAATTTGATGACTCAACGGGGGATTGTCTATCATGTTTGGATCCATCTATAGCTCAAAGTACCTTCAAAAAATTAAAACGAACTTATTCAGGCAATAGAACCTTGTTAAGAAAGTTAAAACACTGCAATTAGGTCAAAGAACTAATTTGAACGGGTCCGGGAAGCCCCTGATGCAAGCTCATTGGAATTGCTGTAATTTGCCATTTTTCGCACCTGCGGAAATTCAATCGCAGGTGCGGTTGTGCATCTGTGAAAAAGGGTGCACCTGCGGAATTTTCTCAGTGGACCAGAAGTTGCACCTGCGAAGAAGGACTCGCAGGTGCGAGGCCGCATCTGCAGAAAATTGTCTGCAGAGTTCGTCGAAGGGTTCATTGCCCAGAAATTGTTGATTATATTCTATTTGGAGCATGGTTTTTAACAACTAATATGTACTCAAGACTTCCAGATTAGTGTACCAAATTGAGTTCTAACTTCGTTAACACTGAATTTTTGGTACCTCTCTCAAAATTTTCTTTTGGAAAATTTATCAAACATGTTGCAGGCAGTGGAGAATCGTTTCTTTTTCATAAAATTTGGGTACTCAGAATTCCCACAAAATATTTTTTCATTGAAGCCAGCATACACTAATCTACTCTCAACCAAATCCTCATCCTAATATTGCCCTAAATCAGAGGGGTCGTGGAAAAGAAAAAAAAATTCTACCATGAAAGGCTTAAGAGAAGAAGAAAACAGTGAAGAAAAAGAGAGAGGAGCCAAGAGACATTACCTTTGTAATCCTGTGTGAGATTAATCCATACTTGAGAGATGCGATATGAGAGGAACAAAGAATTTTTTTTTCTTTGAGTTTTTGGAATAAGCACGCAGACCTAATGAAAAAAGGGTTAGGGGGGGGGGGGGGATTCTTTGCACGAATTCCGCACTTCCGGAAGAAGTACCGCGCATGTGTAGGAGAACGTGCGCAAAAACAATCGCACCTACGGAAGATCCGCACCTGCGCTCCTATTTCCGCAGCTGCGAGGCCGCACCTGCGACTAACCTGACCGCAGATGCGGAAATGCCTGGGATCAACAACCAATTTCTTGGCAGCACTGTTTTGGTGCATTCCCGCTCTCAAAAATTTGCAAGGTAGCTCTAAAAAATTTGAAGCTTGGCAGATTAGTGCAAAATAATATACTTAGCTATTTTAAAAAAGAAAATTTCAAAAATGACCAAAAATTTTTAAAACGATGGGTTGCCTCCCACCAAGCGCCGCATTTAACATCGTGGCACGCCTCAAGTCAACTTTACCACTTTTCTCGCCACTTGGAATCGAGCACCTAGCATGGAATCAAGATTGTGACCACGAGCGATGGGGGGGTGGTAAGTATATGATCAAGCCAATCCTTAAATTCTTCATTTTGCACTTCTTGGCTTTCATGTGAGGAATGATATTTTGCCTTGTTGTTCTTTCAAATTGTAAAATGTAGGACCTTAGTCATTCCTCCTCGCAATTCTTCATTGACTCGTGTAGTTTGACTCCCATCTCACCACACAATTCCAATGTTGAAAAATGCTTGGAATGTGACTTCAAGCCTTCAACTTGAAATTTTTCCCGTATTTTGACATCCTTTTTTCCCCTTCAATTTCAACAAATTTTTCATTTATACTGGTTGACTCTAATCCAACAATTTTGTTGGCATCAATAATACTCATGGAGTCGGTTGGCGGATGTTCAAGTCTTGATTCCTCAAAGTAAAGCTCACTTTCTTCCTCAGAATTGGATTCTTCTTGGCTTCCTTCCACACTTTCAAATTGAGAGGAATAATGAGCCTCCATTAATGATTTCATTTGATCCTCCAAAATGCGAATATGCTCATCATTTTGAGTCACATCATGTTTCAATTCCTTGAGTGCAAAGTTGTGCTTCTCCTCATTTTCAACAATGGCCTCCAACATGAGCGCCATCCTCTCATTTTGAGCATTTGAGAGTTCTTCTTGGCTTTGCTCAGGTGCCAAGGAAGGATTTTCAACTTCATCCTCCATGAAGTTTCTTGGCTATCACTCACTTCCAAGGCATCAATCATTTTATTCATTTGTGAGTGCAACCTTTCGAGTGCCGATTCATTTTGGAGGCTATTCTCCAAAAGGTCCTCCAAAGAATTATTCTCTTTTTTTCCTTCTTCAAGTAAGCACTCCAACATGAGCTTGAACTCTCAACTTTGGCCATGCTCAATTTCCTCCACTTTTTCAGCGCTAAAACTTTCATCACAAAAAGTAGAATCATCATAGCGGGGGATCAGGGAAGGGACGGAAAAATACACACAATCATAGCGATGACCATTTTGGCAACCACACCTATCACAAATACTCCACTCACGGGTTTGAGATTGTGCGCACAATCCATCCCGAGAGAATTTAAACAATTTCGCCATGAGAGTGGTCCTCCACAATAAGGACAAGGGTCATCAAAGTATGAACAACTACCATCCGACCAATTTTCATTATATGATGCCATTTTTTTAACAAATCCTAAGAAACTAAACAAGTACAAATAAGAAAGATAGACCAAGGTAAGAAAAATAATTACAAAAATATTCACATGTTTGGATGAAAGCACTTATGCTTATTTCTCAAACAATCTAAATTACGCCAAATTGTTCTCCGGCAACGGTGCCAAAATTTGATACGCTCAAATTACACCATAAAATAGTGTAAGCGATCGGTGTTATAGTAGCCCAACTAGGTTGGGGTCGAATCCCACTGATAACAATATGTAGGCGATTAGGAATGTAAGAGAATTATCACTTATGGCGCAATGCCAAACACTTAGATTTTGGTTGCGAAAATATTTATATCTAAATGCAAAAATGTAAACTAACCTAGAAAGTAAGTAAAATGATCAACGACAACAAGTATGGATGCATCGGGAATTACACTCAAGTAACGATCCAATGTATTTCACGATTTTATAAATATGACGAGTTTATATTAATTAGCCACGAATAATAATTCTTAATTAGCTTCTTCCGAAGACTACCAAGACTTCCTAATTGAATTATTGCTACCCAATTAAGAGATTAAGCACACCCCGATATGGCTACAAGTAGTTCAATCCTATTCCTAGGTAGAATCTATAAAATGAGGGTTAAAACCTCAAGTTCTTGTTAATTAATCTTTCCCAACCCCAAATTTCCTTCCCAAAATTAATTTGGAGTTAATGGGCAATTCCTAGGGTTATCTAATCCCTTTGGAAACATTAAAGAATAAGAATAATTAAAGAAAAACCAACTCACTTCATAAATAAATAAAAATCATTCAATACATAAGCACAACAAGGTATTTAATCCACACTTTAAACATGAATATTTCCATAAACAAGAATTAGTGTTGGAAATAAACACTACACATTTAAATATTCAATACAAATCAAGGAAATGAAGAAATAAACATAAATGGGTAAGAATTCCTTAACCATAAGATTGAAATCTTCAAAACCCAAGTGTGTGTTCAAACCCTAGCTTAAAAACTTTTTCTCTCTTGTCTTCAAGACTCAAAATATGTTAAAACAATTCCAAAGATACTGAAAATATCTGGTAGGTCGAGTATATGTGGGTTTGGGATTGGAAAAATGTGATTTTACAAATCTGTCCAGGTCTGATGCCCGTTGACCGCACCTGCGGACAAATCCTCGCAGGTGCGGCTTCGCAGACACGGATTCCACATCGCAGGTCCAGTTCCGAGTGACATTATTCTTTTCCATATGCGGACAAAACCACCGCACCTGCGGTTCCGTAGGTGCGGATACCACGTCGTAGTTGCGGCCTCAATACAATTAAGCTAGTTGCGCAGGTGCGGTACACTATAAAAAGTCATGAATGACGTGATACCGTACAACACGAGGAATAATGCATCTCTATGCCTGTATGTCATGTGTGCATGCCAATGCCATGTATCTCAAAGATAAATAATGTACTCACACTCTTAGAGTACTCAATCTCACTTTCACACACTTTCAACTCATTCTGGTCAGCCACTCGTTACTGTATATTGCCCATGCATCCTAAGGAAGATCCATTCCAGAATATATACATCACTGACCATCAGTCACTCAGTACCGAGGAAGGCCAATTTGGCACCATGGAGAAGATCCATCTCCAGGTATATAAATGCTTCGGAGAAGATCCATGTTCAGGGAAGAGATATCCCTCAATATAATCATCCGCGCTCACTGGGGGTGTGTACAGACTTCGGAGGGGCTCCTAAAGCCCAATCTCTATCATAAGCAAGATCCAGGCATAAATCAATATAACATGTTGTGGCGTGCAACCCAATCCCATAATTATCACTAGTAATCAGAATCTCAGCCTCATTCAGTCATCACTCTCTCCAGTCTAACTCACGGGCTCACAATGTCATGATACTAGCCCGGCAAAAATTATATGATATATCAATAAACAACAACGGAGACTGAGATATGATATGAATGCATGAATATCACTGAGTACGAAATATAAATGAAATCAGTGAGATGACAGTAAGATACGACCACTATGGGTCCTAACAATATCAGCATAAAGCCTAAACATGATATTTAGCATGATTGACAGAACAATTACTTTATCACACGGTGAAAACACATATATCAACAAAATAAGGCCATTATACATGTCACGACCCAATTCTCCCTCCCTTTTTAACAACTAACACTAATAGATAATTTAAATAAGCAGTTGATATGCCGCTTGACATATAGAATAATAATCTTCTGAAATGTACACAACACTCCCAAGACCCGGAATATCGTAAGTCACAAGCTTCTACGATATTCTAACTTTTATACATCACTGTTTGTAGAAATAAGGGAAATAATGAGCATAGGGGGATAAAGACAGACTCTGAGGATCTGCGGGCGCGGGCAGATGTACCTTGAAGTCTTCGATAGCAGCTACTGAAACTATGAACGAGGCTGGTAGGAAGAACCTGGATCTGCACACGAAAATTCTTTGCAAAATTAGGGGTCAATCAAACGTGGTTTGGTTGGTTTTGGCATCGGTTGTAGAATTTTCAAGTTTCAAGTTATTAAAGTTTGGATTGGAGGGTGATTCATGATTTTGGCATTTTTTGATGTGATTTGAAGGCTCAACTAACTTTGTATGGTATTTTATGATTGGTTGGCAGGTTTGGTTAGGGCCTCGGGTGAGTTTTGGGTGCTTAACGGATTGAAATTTTGACTTAGGAAATTGCTGAGATTTACTTGTTTCTGGTGCTTTGCACCTGTGGAGGGGAGACCACAGGTGCGGACTCACACATGCGGAAGGTCAGGTGCATATGCGAATTTAGGCCATGCCAGCTAGGATCATAGGTGCGGTGGAGAGTCCGCCAGAAGTGGAAGCGCATGAGCGGTTGGAGGACTGCAAGGGTAGGCTCACAAGTGCGGCCCGGTGCTCTTCGATGCGGTCCCAGACCATTTAAGTGGATTTGGCACCTGTGATGGTTCTTCCGAAGGTGCGGTCCTAGGATTACAGAAGCGGAAAACACTAGGCAAAAAAGAGGAAGATTCGAGGGTTTTATGATCATTTCACAAAATTTGATTTTGAGCTCGGAGGAATGCGATTTTTCAAAAGTTTTTCAGAGGATATCTTTGGTTAAAGATTCCTAATCCTATTTCACATTTCATCAATCTATTGTTCCTTTCTTGATTTAATCAAGGAATTTGAGTGGGAAAGTGGGGAAAAAGTCCCTTAATCAAATTTATGAGTTTTGAGTGGGATTTAGGCATCGGATTTGGATAATTTTGGTATGAGTGAACTCGTGAGTCAATGGATGTTCATAATTTGGGACATTTACCCGATTCCGAGACGTTGGAAACGGTTAGCTTTTTGGGCGTTTTTATCATTTTCTTGCCTTAGCTTTGATTTCATTAGCTAGATTAGTTACTTGTAGCTATATTTACATTATGTAATTGATTTGATTAGATTTGGGCCACTCGGAGTTGGATACTCGTGGCAAGAGCGTGATTTCAGATTGATTTGAGCTTAGTTGAAGGTAGGTAGCTTGCCTAACCTTGTGTGTGGGAACTCCCCATGGGATTTGGTACTGTTTGATATACGAGCACCATGTAACTAAGGTGACGAGTACGTACACGGGATATTCGTTGCAAAACTCCATTTTTTCACTAAATCATAATTTGTTCTTTCTTGTTGCAATACACTATCTTATGTAAATACCCTGTTTAGATTAGAAAATCATGTTTACGTATTTTAACTACCGATTTGAAATCCGTGCAGCATGTTTAATAAAATTTCATGATTTCTTGATGTGAACTTAGTCTATGCTGTAGATTTCCTTGTTGCAGCTATTGTTTTTATTGATTTAGCTGCATATTTTCTTTGGGACTACGGAATGGTATTTCGGAAGATCCCCCAGCACTGCATATTTACTTTGGGACTACGGAACTGTATTCAGGGAGATCCCTCAACACATTTACGTTTGGGACTACATAAAGGTGTCCCACGAGATCCCCTATTGCATATTACTGTGTTCTGAGATGTTGGCTTCCATTGAATTCTATTCCTATTAGATTTTCATAATCATTTTTTTCACGATCCATAGGTGCCATACCCGGCCGACTATAGTGCGGCTCAGTAGAGTAAAATATATACATATACATAATGCATGTAAGAGTCATTGGAATAATGTTCTGAATATTTCGGAGTGATGTAAGGTCGATATTCTCTGTACAAATTATTAGGATTAACTCTTCATCAAGAATATTATAAGAATCAGGAAGTACCAACAACATTGATAACATAAGAATAAGAGGAGCAACCTCAACATCAATTGTTCCATAAGAAGGGAAACAATGTAAGTACTGCTAGCTTCTAAGAGTAGAGTATCTTTGGAAGCTAGTTCATTGCATTATGTACAATCGGAGTCATGCAAAAGAAAGAAAGGGATATCCTCACATACCTTGTATATGCTGCTGCAACCTCAAGCTACGCAAATGTCACAACTCCTTAATCTACAATAAGAGAATGGACACTAACGTTATCGTTTAAGCGTCACACCTATTATGTATCGACCACAACCTATTTTACGATGAAACGGACAGCACCTCCCCTATTTATACGACTTCACACAAGTAAAAAAAATCACCATACATGCCAAACAACATCAATAATAATCATATTGAGCCTCCCAAAACAGTCCACACACAACCTAATCACTTCACACATAAGACGACCACCGTAGTCGTGTCAAACGGCCCGGAAATGTTACAACGAATGACCATCTCACAACCCTACATATATATGGTGTTTCTCCACAACCTTACTCCCCCGAAACTCCATAAAAAAGTAGTAAAACACGCAGCCCAAACAACAACACAAAACAGTCCGCTACAAGTCAAATAACTAGAACGCACGGCTTCCGATCACCGTCCCGTGAGTTCTAACTATTAGGAAACATATTAATCAACCTTATTTGATATTTAAACACTTAAATACAGATATTATATATTTGTTAACTATGAATTACATTCCAAAATTCTAACTACAAAGAAAAAGGAGAGGCGGTATAATGACACTTACGTCGTAGGGATCGTTTTGATGTTATTGCTTCTCGATTTCATGCCCGGAATGATAATATTATTTGAAACCCTAGAAGATAGCTTGAGGTTTTGTTTATGAGTGCTCTCTGGTAGTTTTATGTTGAATAATGAAAAGAAAGCCGACCTAAGTTTTATATATATCAAGTTTGGAAAAGTCAAAGAGGTGCTAGCTTGGCACCCTAGGGTTGGTCCATATTCCGATACTTATATCTTTTTATCCTGATGTCGTATGAACAAACATTTAAGAGCGTTGGAAACTAAATTCCAAGACCTTCAATTTGTAATATTATATGTCCCAATAAGGCCTCATATAGCACATGAAATGTATTGCTCAAAAAGCTCTAGTTATCCACCTACTTGTCACTTATGATGTCTGCGCAAACTGGCCAAACTGCATATATCTCTCTATTTTTATGTCGTATCGATGAACGGTTTAATGAATTTGAAACTAGACTCATAGATATTCAATTTGGTTGGTATATCATCCAATAAATCCTAGTATATTTGGAGAAAATCTCAGTTACATTTGACCTAATTTTCTGCACATTATGAGTGTAACTTGTGGAGAGCTTTGCCGACTTTCGCTCCACAACTAGCTTGACTTAAAAATGTAGAACACAACTTATCTCATACTTTGTAAATTTCATCCATTCATTGTTGATTCACCTTCATATTGATCTATAATCTACCACTGATAATTTAAAATCTCTTATGTAATATATCGTCACGAGGGCTCACGTCTCATCGGGACGATACTATAATGTAATAACTGTATCATAGCATCCCAATGTGATTCATCTGATAGGGGCATTCTAATCACATGCAGTTCATGAAATACTTGTTCTCTAAATCATTACCCAATCAAAGGTCTAAAACCCATCCTCTTATCATTTATCAAAATTATACCCTTACTTTACTACCATGGTAGCATTCTATATCTTCTAAATGCTCCTAGTTTTAAACTCCTTTGAGTTCACTTATGATATACTGAGATTTTTATATTTGATGGAAACCATCAACTCTCTTGTTGTGATGGGTTTAATCCCGATGAATTACCTATTCTCGTCACCTTCTCACTCACTTTTTCTTATCCTTACTCCTGCCTAGCTAAAACCTTGTTTCTCTACCATACTTTAGCTTGCGACCTATGCACATCTACTTATACTGCTCGTAACCTACCTTTCATCATGTTAGAACCATAGATTTCCTTTCACGCCTTCTCAATTGTCTTTAAATGTAAACAATTACTTTTCCTATGACCTTAATTATCAACTTTTGATTGGTTTTATTTTTCTTCTTCCGTTCATTAGCTACGATAGGTTCCACTTTCTTATGGAGTGCATACAACATTATAGTGAGACTGCTGTTATAAGAGCATTTATACTTTAGGTCACTATGCTTATGTTGAAGCCTGCTTCCTTATTTCCTCAGCTAGTCTTTCGTTGTAGTACTTAGGGAAGAACTTCTAACTCTTATAAAGCTGAGACCTTATTACATTGTATATCCCACGGTATTTCTGATGTTCTTTTTCGCCTATCTTTATCCTTGGTTACTTACCTCCATGACCTTGTGCTTGTAGGGTTTCTTCTGAATTGAAATTTCAGTTGTCTCCATTGTGGCACTCTCTTTTATTTCCGTAACACTTCTATTGTAACTTATACTACCCCAACTCCTATCTGAATATTTCTCGAGGATTACGATTTGGTATCTAAGAGACTGAATTTCCTATGCTGGGTTTCACTACGTTTATCTTGCATGATCTACTAATTTGCCTATATCCTCCTATCTATCCATAACTAGGCTCTTCCTGAATCAACTACTGACTACCCATTGGTCCACTCTCATATCTTTATTTTATGTAACGCCTCGTGGGTTATATCCTTTGTCTTAACTGAACTCTTGTATGAGATCCTTATGTATCAAGTTTTCATTCCCAGTTATATATCAATATCATCGAGTGTGAAACCCTTATTGATTCTCCCCAGCATCATGCTTGCATAATGTTCTGGAGTTATATTATACCTGTAGGATATGAATAAATGCAATCTTATTCCTTTCACCTTTTTACCGCATTATTCCTTTACCATTCGATATTTACCTCTTCATCTATTGCATTTTATTTCTACATCTTCACAGACACTACTCGCCTTGCGGTAACCCTTCTACACCAGGTATAATTGAATTTCGTACACACAAGGGCTACACGTGGTATAACTGTCACATTTAGTCCTTTAAGCTTACCTCTGCTCATAGTGCTTGCTTTAGGGAAGCGTCTTCGTGAATGACTTTTAAAGGTTATTCTTCTATTGTTCATTCTATTATTGTCGAAACACTGTCTTTGAAACGATGTCGACTATTACCAATTCCTTTGATCCCTAGTTCATGTTCGATTTTTTTTTCTTGTTTATTATCCCATACTAATTTCTATTACTTGGGGGGTCTAACTTTTCCTTGTGGTAATCACGTGTGAGTCACCAACTCATTTCTCGAAATGAGGGTATGGCTTTAAGGCTTACACTTTTGTATTTTCTGACGGCCTGCCTCCTCTCATTTTTTTTCCTTCACTTGACTATAGACTTTATCATTATACCATATTCTGATTTACCGCTATCACTCATTTATCACCTCTTACTCATAATGTTTCATTTACTCTCTTCTTATTCTCATGCTAATATCTCTGTCTATCGCCCTATTATAAAGACTTCAATATGACATTCTTTCACATTTAGCTCCCCCTGCTTCATATCACTGGCTCTTCAGGACGCCTAACATCCTCCTTCTTTTTTTTTTACTAGTGGCCGGAGTCATACTAAGGCAAATATTTATCCCTTCTAGGATCCTGGTTCATATCTTCTGAAATTTCTGAATATTCTAGTATTTATATCTTACTGTTCTATTCTTGAGTGACCATATGGCTATCTCCAAATGAGAACTATTACCATGTTCTGCACTACCCTTCAAAAATGTTAAATAATGATAACAATCTATCCACAATTTTTGGTTACTCTAATCCCAGCTGGATCCTCATATCCTATCCTTCTTTTAAATTATTTTAGTTAGCTCCCATAGGGCATAATTGAGATTGGTATGGACAATTGTAGATATCTCTGTTACTGTTGAAAGTAACTAAAAATGCTTATATTTCTCTGCTAGAATTGTAAATACTGATAATCTTTATTAACCAGGTACCTCGTACCATTCTTTATCTTGCTTCTTTTAATTGCTAAAACTCGTATCTACCTTCTGATTCTCTTTTTTCTTTTTACCATATGGGTAGATAGATATTATTTCCTTAGAGCTCCTTATTATGAAACTAACACATCTTAGTACACACATAATCTGCTGAAGCCCTCACATTTAATCATCATAAGCATCATGCAAAATTGAGTTCTTCTGACTCAATTCTTCCACAGCTACATTTCAATCTCTTACCATCCACCTTTCTAGATGTATGCATCGTCGTATTATAAATAAGATAGAATTGAGGAAATTGAGTTCTTAC
>ML397070.1:0-28143 GCA_005239525.1 Nicotiana knightiana
AATCCTATATTACTTGTCGACCAAGTACACTTGCGTGTGCATTGGGAAATCAACCAACAGTAGGCTTCACATATATCAAGATATCTCAACCGCCTAAGTGGGTCCCATACGGAGCTGCTTGTGCAGTCTCTCGAAAACGCGAATATCTCTCTACTCTGACGTTGTATGGACGAAATGTTTAATGCATTGGAAACTAGACTAGAATATCTTAAATTTTATGAGAGGATAACCTCGAAAATCTAAATATATTGAGAGAAATGATCAATTACATTTGACCTAAATTTTATTAAAATTTATGAACATAACTTGTGATGACCTTTGCCAACTTTTGTTCCACAACTCAGTTGACATCAAAACATAACACAGAACTATCATACGACTAAAATAACTCATAACATAACCTCATTATCATGTTATTAACCCTAGTCTCACCATAAAATTACATGTTATAACATTCCCAACTTGTCGACTTTCGGTAAAACTTACTTTCTTCAATTCATTTGGCTTCTAATCCTTCCAAACCTCTTGGTACTTGTTATTCATTATCTTTAATATTTTTAACCTCCAAGGTAACATGATTAACTTAATTTATGTACTTTCAAAGATGATCTCATTTTTGAGCTTACATCATTTGACTTACGACGTACTTTTATCCATCTATTGTTGATTCACCTTAATGTTGATCTATAATCTATCACCAATAACTTGATACCTCTTATGTGATACATTTTCTCTAGGGCTCACGTCTCATCAGGGAACATCTGAAGTAGTTTCCTTGATCCACCTAGAGACGAAACTATACTTCAATAACTGTATTTCATGGCATCCTAACACAGTTCATCTTATGGGGGTATTCTAATCTCGTGCAATTCATGAAATCCCTTTTATTTAAATAATTACTCAATCAGAACCCTAAATGTCATCCCTTTGTCTATCACAATTAATCCCTTATTCTACTACCAGGGCAGCATTCCATCTCTTCTTAATGCACCTAGTCGAAGACTCCTCCGAGTTCGTTCAGGATTTACTAAACTTTCTATAACTTACGGAAACCATCATCTCTCTTGTTTTGATGGGCTTAATCATGAGGCCTTACCTATTTTTGTCACCTTCTCACTCACTTTTTCTTATCCTTACTCCTATCTACCTAAACATTGTCGCTCTACCATACTTTAGCTTGGGACCTACACATATCTATTTATACTACTCGGAACCTTCCTTTAACTTGCTAGAACCATAGATTTCCTTTCGTGCCTTCAGTTGTCTTTAAATGTAAGCAATACTTTTCTTGGTCCTCAGTGACATTTGACCTAAATTTCATTAAAATTTATGAACGTAACTTGTGATGACCTTTGCCAACTTTTGTTCCAAAACTCACTTTACTTCAAAACATAACACACGAATATCATACGACTAAAATAACTCATAAAATAACCTCCTTATCATGTTAAGCACCTTAGTCTCACCCCAAAAGTATATGTTATAACATTCTCAACTTGTCGATTTTTGACAAAACTTATTTTCTTAATTTGTTTAGCTTCTATGTCTTCCAACCCTCTTTGTACTTGTTATTAATGATCTTAAGTATTTGTAACCTCTAACGTAACATGAATAACTTACTTTATGTACTTTTAAAGATGATCTCATTTTTAAACTTACATCAATTAACTTACGTACTTTTACGTACGAAAACATGGGGTGTAACATTAAACTTAGTGTCTCTTGAAATACATTATATATTGCATTTATATATTTATGTATCTATTTTACTTTACTGATCCATGCTATTGTCATCTAGGTACGACACCTATTGTGTAATTATTGATCAGTTGGGTACGATGAGACATGATATGATATGTTATTGATCCCTTGTGTGACCGAGTACGATGATGAATATTGTGAGATTACAGAGCTATTTGTCTGGTCAGGTACGACCGAGTCCTCCATGATGTAGGGTATGGAGTGATGTGATATGAGTCATTATTGAGTCCTTCTGAGGCCGAGTACGCTGAGTTTTGTGAGACCGGGTAGGGAGTGATGTAATTCAAGTATGCCCTAAAGAGTGGCTGAAGAAGTGAATATATATTATTATAATTAATTCATGAATCGAATCGGCTTTGTTTTACAAAAGTTTTCATGCACTCATAATTCATGATTTATAGTTTCCACATATTATGTTCCTAGTGGCTTGTGTTCGGTATTCAGATTGAAAGCAAATACTCAAATCTCTTATATTATGTCATTGATTTTACATGCTTTCTTAGTCTTACATACTCAGTACATTTTCCGAAATGACTCCCCATTCTTTTGGGTGTTGTGTTCATTCCCACAGGTACATATAGACCCAGTGACGTCCCTCCTCAGTGGGGTGTTGCTCCAGCTCTTTGGTCGTTGCACTTTACTCCTTTGGAGTAGCTATTCGAAGTCAATAAGTACTGAAGCACATGTCCTAATTTTTTTTGTATGGTGTGGCCCTGTCCTAACCAAGTTGTGTATATACTTAACTTTTTTTGTACTCTTAAAGGCTTACAGACGAGATTTTGGTTGTATCTAGGAAGGTGGATTATGACTCTATTACAGTTATGAATATGTATGAAATGTCAATGTTACTTTTCCTCATCAGTTTTACACAATTTAATTCGAGTGTTATCTGTTGGAGGCCTCAGTCACCCGGGTTTTATGAATAAACATATGTAAGAACAGACGTCATTTTGCACGAGTCTTCGGGCGTCTTGTACCGGTCGCACCTCCTATGGTTCGGGTGTGATTCTTGGTGCTATAATACATGCATTTGTGGTTTTGAGACTTTGGATAGTTTCATTTAATTTATTTGAACTTCTATGTAAAATTTTATTTTGATCGGAATGTCTAAGTGTGATTCCAGTGCGCTCGGCGAAGTTGGAACATATGGAAGTTAATAGAAGGATTGTGATAATTGATTCTTGGTTTTGATATTATTTGCGGTGTTTTGAGCCATTGAATACGTTTGAATTAGATATATAGACTTGTGGGTATGATTGGACGGGATCCCGAGGGGTTGGGGTGAGTTTCGATCATTTTGAGCCAATTTGTGATTGCTAGTTTGACTTGTGTCAGTTTGTTCATCGCAATCATAGAGTAGCTCTTGCGATCGCGGAGAGTGTTTAGAGTTGAGGAGGCTATTGTTTAGCGCATTCAGGCAAGAGGTGTCGGAGCTGGGAGCTAGATCTTAGCCTTCCCTTCGTATGTGGCAGGCTGCACTCGCGAAGGACTAGAGGCGCTGGTGCATCGCGTTTGCGTGGTGATGATCACGTTCATGTAGGTTTGGCAGGCGATGCTTCGTGATCGCAAGGGTTCTTCGACAATCTCGAAGGAGGATTTTTTACTAAGGCAAAATTTTTCTCCGTCAATGCAAAGCTTAGGTCGCGTTCACGAAGGGTACCTCTGGGCAGCACATTTAGGAGAGGATTTAAATATTTTTAACCATTCTCTCATATTTTGAGTGCTAGACTTGGAGAGGGGAAATTTTTTAAGGAGATGCATGGATCTTTAACACCTTAAACATGAAGTTTTGAAGTGAAATCTGATGTTTTTTTTCAACAACTTATGAGAGTGTATTTTGAGAATTTGATCATCGACTTTTAGTCGAATTTGTAAACTAATTATATACTTTGACTCGGTATGCTAACTCATTAAAAGAAGAAAATTATTCATAAAACTCTTCAATCTTTATTCAATAAATTTACCTTAGATTATATTCTAATATTAGAAATTCATATTCAATTCACAAGTTATCATGCTTTCTTTTTAGTTTTAGTAAAAACATATAGTCCTTAATGGTTTAAGATTTAAGAATTTTTCTGATACACATAAGTTTTTATTGCGATTCTTAAAGATTTATCAAATTTATGTCTTCTTAGTTTATCTCTCTTCAAAGGTTTCGATATTACCCATGTAGTGAGGTTTTAGTTGTTGAAATAAAAAAAAGAAAAAAAAAGAAATGATGATTTACATAACTTTATCGAAATGTGCTTAAGAAAAGAAAATATTACTAAAACATGAAAATTTTATAGGGCGAACAAATTACTCTAAAGGCTATTAAATTAGCTAACATCAATATAATCATATTAATTTTGATTTTTTTCATATATAATTTATTTTAAAGTCCTAAATGTTTGGAATTCGTACATGTTCAAATATGAATAAAATTTAATATGCAAAACCTTAATTAATTATAAAATCTTGAATATTAGTAAAATATTTACACTACATTTTTATTATATATAAAAATTATTTTTAAAGAATAAAAAGCAGATTAACATTTTGCGGTAGATGTTTAATGCTTTTATAATATAAATTTAAGCTTGTANGTGATTTTCAAAAGAATAAAAAGTATATTAACATTTTGTGTTAGAGGTTTCGTGCTTTTATGTTATAAATTTAGGCTTGTACGGTTTATTATAAATAAATATGACATCAAATAATTATTTTGGGTGCTTAATTAAACATGAATTAATTATTTTGTATGATTAAATTAAGAATTTTTAAAATATATACTTAGTTGTTTCGAGTTGATATAATTTTAATTTAGTTATCGCATCAAATTGTTTTAATTTAATATGTGCTTTTATGTCCCTATATGTCCAATTTTTAATTAGAAATCAAGTGAAGTTCCATTGTTCTCATCTTGATTCCGTAAGTATTGCATAAAGGGTGTATTGTCAATTAGTACAATTTATATAAGGTAAAATATTTTTGATTTTGAATTCCTACATGTTATGACTTCTTACCTATTTTAAAAAGAAAAGATTTAATATATAAAATCTTAATTGATTTCTTTCCTTGAAATTTAATAATGACACTATAAAGTCTAAAAAATAAATTAATATAAGTTAATATTTTACAGTAATTAACTTAACATAACAAAAATATATCGATTGCCTAGTATGTCTTGATTGCCTAATAAGTTGTGGTTAATTTTCATTCATTTCTTAGGAGTAACTACCAAATAAGAATATACATCTCATTACTTAAGTATCAATCAAGGAGTAACTAAATATTATTTAGTAACTTTTTTTTTATTTTTTCCTTAAATTCCTAAATTACCAAATGATTGTTAGTCATTATTATTTTCCTATTAAAGTTGTTAGACTCTTTGAAAAGAAATGAGAGTTCATACTGTATAAATAGTATCTCCTTAAGTTGATAAACAACGACAATTACAACTTTGTTTGGAAGAAATTAAAAGATGGCTAAATTGTGTAGTTTGTTATTTTCTATCCTGCTAGTTATGGTGATAGCATCAACAGGTCAGTTTCTTCTGTTCGTTTGTTATTAAATATAAATATCAAAAGTCTATTGATCCAAAAATTTAAGTTTTACAAGTTTTTTCAAGGTTGGTTCGGTTAATGGGAGAAGGGATTATTATCTCGAAACAAATTATGAAATTATCTTTTCCCATATTTGGTATAACTTTTTATTCAGAAATTAGTAATTTCAGGATTATTTTTATCAGAATTTTAATATTATTTTTATATTTGTGTTGATAATAATTTATGGACAATTAATCCCAGTATAAATTAACAAAACGATGCATTTGCCTCTCGGAAGCTTTTCTCCCATAGGCTTTTTTAAGAAAGACATGGTTAAAATTGAAAATAAAGGTTTAATTCAATTTATCTAGTTCAAACAAAACATATTTTATATTATACTCTATATATGTCATTTTAAGTCCAATGAACCGAATATCTATTAATAAAGGTATACCTACTAAATACTTATGCATTATGATCACTATATTACTTGTTCCCAGCCAAACGACCCTTTAAAGTTAGAAGTCCTAATAATCATTCTCAATTCTCTTACATAAACAACTAATTTATTTCTATTGCTTTTTTCGCCTCATACTTTATTATGTTACATTTTCATATAAGATTTTTTAGATCAATAAAGAAAAAAATTATAATGGAAATTCTAATTTCAGATTTGGTCCAAGTGAAAGGTTTCAATTGCTGCACTGACAACCACATAGGGAGATGCATTCCAGGCTCCGGTGATGATAGCAGATGTGATGATCTTTGCAAGCAAAATTGTAAGGGGGGCCATTGCAAAGTCATAGGCTCTACATCTCCCAATCACTTTTGCCATTGTCTTTGTTAACAAAGCATCCAATTTGTTAAAATCACCATATGTCATAGTTTTTACGAAATAGAGATTGTTAAGATTCACTATACAATGTATTTGAAATTCATAAGAATATTTAAATCTATAACCTTTAATCTTTTTTTGTCATCATATTATAATTATTTTCCTATTCGCTATTGATTTCACCTTTAAAATGTTAATACTGGAGAAGAAAATAGTTCACTTTTAAATATATAATCTTCTCATAATTGTTATCATGAAGATATCACACATCGTACTGGAGCGGGATGGATGAAATAGAGACTCGTTTCCGGTGTTTTGTGTGAGAAGAAGGTGTCACCGAAACTTAAGGATTATAATGAAGGCTCTTGGATTGGAGTAGAATACCATATGGGATAAGTGGTTACACCCTTCATTAAGCACTCCACTTTTCATTTTTTGGCTCACATTTACCAAATCCTTAGAGACATTTCTTTTTCTTGGATCTAAAAGAGACTTGACATCTCTCTTTATTGTTTGTTTCATTCTTTTTTTCCCTCGATGCTCATACTACAGATAATTACCTCTTTTTTTCCCTTTCATCAATTTCCCTTTTTATTTTCTTTTTGTTCTTTCTCTTTTTACATTCTCTTTTTTGGAGATCATTAATTTTTTGTTATGTTTCAGTGCCTTGATACTCTTTTAGATTCCTCAACTTTTCCCCCCAAACTTATACCTTGAGACACTTATTACATAACAATGTTAAGGAATGTTCGTGTGCCAAGAGAGGATTATAATTAAAATGGGCAAAGGCTTGTAGCATGCAACAAAGAAAGGCTCAAAGGGGTTGACTAGGGATAACAAGCATATGAGGCAATAGAAATCTCAAACGGACCAAGGAAAATCTACAATCATCTTTCAAACCAAGCAAACCTAGAATTTTACCTTGAAACACATTCAAGGCAAGTTTTAGACAATCCACTCAAATACTTGGACTAGCAACAAAACAAAATCACCTCACCTCTCATGCAACTAGACCGTAAAATAGGATAGAGTCTAAAGCCTACACCAATCACAATCAAGTTAAATATCACTATGGTCCAATCAACCACTTAATGATTATCAAAGTCAACTCAAGAACCACAAAGTCAATAATTAGAGCTTTCTTTCAAAAGCATTATTTTAAACCATAAGCATGCAATAAAGTATGTTGGTACCAAATGAAGCATGGATAACTCTTTTTAGATTAATTATGGCTTTTATTCTGTCACGATCCCAAATCCTAAGCCGGCTGTGATGGTGCCTATCATGGAACTAAGCTAGCCAACAATCACATACTGACATAATATTTTCAAAATTCCCAAAACTGTTCAGATATTTCACAAAATTCTTTCGCTTAAGCAGTTTAAAGCAAAAAAATAAATAAAATAGTTTATACACTTCCCCAAAACCTGGAGTCAACTGTTATGAGCATCTACGAGTAGTACAAAATAACTCTACTGTCATAATACATCAAGACTCGGAACGAGGAATTAAATACAAAACAAGAAATGGGGTGTTGTGGACGCTGAACAGCTACCTCGAAGTCCCAACTTCGGCTTCGCAAGAGGGAAGAAAAACTAGCGCTCGATTCCAGCACCTGTATCTGCACACAGTGGTGCATGGAGTAATGTGAGTACGCCAACTCAGTAGTAATGAAAATAAATCAAGTCTAAGCAGTAAGAAACACATATGATCAATCATCAATTTACAATAAGCACAGTCTTTCTTTCCAACAGTGTATACATTAAATCAACATGCTTTAAAAAGCCAACTTCAGTAAAATTCCTTTGAAAAGTGTGATTTCCAACAATTTCAGAAAAATGCCCAAGGAGTTTAGTATAAAATGAAATAAATCATAAATAGTCACTCGGGCCCCAAAAAAAAAACATGTATCATAAATCGCCCCTCGGGAAAATCATCACTCAGAATCAGTCGCTCAGCATGCCTCACAATCACTCAGTATCAGTCCCTCGGGAAACCTCACTGTCACTCATGCCTCCTAATCACTCGTCACTCGGCACTCGCACTCAGTAGGTACCTGCGCTCACTACGGGTGTGTACATACTCCGGAGGGGCTCCTACAGCCCAAGCGCTAATATCAAACCATCTCATGGCATATCATATCCTCACAATCAGGCCCTCGACCTCACTCAGTCAGAAACTCTCAAAAAGCCACTCGGGCTATCAATAAAACGGGGTACTCGACCCAAAAATATCATTTTATATCTCAAAATAATGTAAATAAGGCTGAGTTCCGAAATTAGTTAAACATAATATGACTGATCATAAGTCAACAGAGTGAGGAATAACAGTAAAAGCTCCAAGGGGTCTAAACCAATCCGCACAAGACCCCAAACATGGCTTACAGCCCAAATATAACAATAGTCTGAAAACACGATTTAACATATGATTTAAAAGTAAATACGCAACTCAATAGTTTCCACGGGAAGGACCAAGTCCAAATCCCCAATTAGTGCATGCCATACACTCATCATCCAGCATGTGCGCCACTCCAAAAATAGTGAGAAAATACGAAGTTCAGGGTTTCATACCCTCAGGACAAGATTTACAGTCATTACTTACTTCAAACCGGTCCAAATACTAATCCGCGATACTCTTGCCTCTCGAATCGGATCCCGATTGCTCCGAATCTAACCAAAATCAGAATAATATCATCAATATACGCTAAAGGAACAAGGCCACTCAAAAATTCTCAATTTTAACCAAAATTCCAGAAATTGGCCAAACCCGAACTCTGGGCCCACATCTCTGAACTCTATAAAAATAACAAAACTGGAATCCTTATTCTCCCATGAGTATATACATACCAAGACATCAAAATCGGACCATAATAGCCCCTTCAATTACTCAATTAAAGTCTCAATTTCTCATGCCCTAACTTCCCTGATTTTGGGTTTACATCCAATTAATTTCAGGTTTAGTTACTTAGAAATTAACATAGAATAGGGTTATGAAGTCAAAAATCTTACCTCCAAGTGTTTCCCCTTTGATTCCCTCTTTAATCTCTCCCAAAAGCTTCAATTCCGTCCAAAAATGGTGAAAAGTGGGCTAAAAATTGCGGATATGGCTTTTTAAGTATACTGTCGAGGCCCATATTATTTCCTCAGTGCGTTCGCGTTCCAGAACTCGCGTTCGCGAAGCACATACCAAACCTCCTCTATGAGATCGCACCTTACCCCCACGCGTTCGCACAGAACCAACACACAGCCCCACACGCGCCTCACTCCCTATGCGATCGCATAGTCCTCACACGTGACCGCATAGCACACGCTCCCATAGCCCATGTGATCGCAGCCTCCCCAAATGCGGTCGCATAGAAAAAATAACATGCTGCCTCAGACAAGCCTATGCGATCGCATCCTTAACCTTGCGATCGCATAGAAGAAAACCAGAATTGAACACCAGCAAAATCTGCAATTTCCAACATCAAAACTTGATTCATAACCTCTTGAAACACACCCGAGGCCCTCGAGACCTCAACCAAACATACCAAAACGTCCCATAACCTTATTCAAACTTAGTCGAGCCTTCGAAACACCAAAAACAACGCCAAAACACCAAAATCACATCAGATTCAAGCCTATGAACTTTGAGATATTTAAATTTCGCCAAAGATGCCGAAACCATCCAAAACACGTCCGATTGACCTAAAATTTTGCACAAACATCCAAAATGACACTACGAACCTGTTCCAACTTCCGTCATTCCATTCCGACCTCGATAGCTAATTTTTCACTGTCGATCAAAAATCTCCAAAAACTCAACTTCGCCAATTCAAGCCTACTTCTACACCGGACATCAAAACCACATTCCGAACACACTCCTAAGTCCCAAATAATCTAATGAAGCTATTTGTACCATAAAATATACATTCCGGGTTCGTTTACCAATAAGTCAACTCACAGTTGACTTTTCCAACTATTAGTCCAATTTAAGAGACTAAGTGTCTCAGTTCTCACCACGACCACCCCGAACCCGAACCAACCGACTCAACACGACAAAATTAGGCTAAACAACACACAATAAAGCAGAAACAGGGGGAACAGGGCTAAATCCTACGGAACGACCGGCTGGGTCGTTACATCCTCCCCCTCTTAAACAAATGTTCGTCCTCGAACAGGTCTAGAAACATACCTGGAGTCTCAAATAACTGAGACGCATCTCCCACTCGGTCTCCCAGGTGGAATCCTCCACCGGCTGCCCCCTCCACTGAACCTTCACTGATGCTATATCTTTAGATCGCAACCTCCTGACCTGACGACCCAAAATAGCCACTAGCTCTACCTCATATGACATATCACCCTCGAGCTGAACTGTGCTGAAGTCCAAAATATGAGATGGATCACCAACATACTTCCGGAGCATCGAAACATGGAACACCGGATGAATACTCGATAATCTGGGTGATAAGGCAAGTCTATAATCCACCTCTCCAATCCTATGAAGCACCTCAAAAGGTCTAATGAACCGGGGACTCAACTTGCCCCTCTTCCCGAATCTCATAACACCCTTCATGGGTGACACCTTCAGCAACACCTTCTCCCCAACCATAAAAGACACATCTCGGACCTTCCGGTCCGTATAACTCTTCTGCCTAGACTGCGCCGTGCGAAGCCGCTCCTGAATCAACTTCACCTTATCCAACGCATCATGTACCAATTATGTTCCCAATAGCCTAGACTCGCCGGCTCAAACCAACCAACCGGAGATCTACACCTCCTACCATATAAAGACTCATACGGAGCCATCTGGATACTTGACTGATAACTATTATTATATGCAAACTCCGCGAGCGGCAGAAACTGGTCCCATGAACCCCCGAAGTCAATGACACACGAACGCAACATGTCCTCCAGAATTTGAATAGTACGCTCCGACTGCCCGTCAGTATGGGGATGAAACGCTGTGCTCAACTCAACCTGAGTACCTAACTCCCTCTGCACGGCCCTCCAAAACTGATATGTGAACTGGGTACCTCTGTCGGAAATGATAGAAACTGGAACCCCATGCAATCGAACAATCTCCCTGATATAAATCTCAGCTAACCGCTCCGAAGAATAGGTAGTACCAACAGGAATGAAGTGCGCGGACTTGGTCAACTGATCCAAAATAACCCATATAGCATCAAACCTCCTCAAAGTCCGTGGAAGCCTAACTACAAAGTCCATGGTGATCCGCTTCCACTTCCACTCCGGAATATCTAACCTCTGATGCAATCCACCCGGTCTCTAGTGCTCATACTTGGCATGCTGACAGTTGAGACATCAAGCCACGAACTCAAAAATATCCCTCTTCATCCGCCTCCACCAATAATGTTGTCTTAGATCCTGATACATCTTCGTGGCACCCGGATGGATGGAATACCGCGAACTATAGGCCTCTGCTAGAATCAACTCTCGGATCCCATCCACATTGGGCACGCAAATCCGGCCCTGCATCCTCATGACCCCATCATCCCCAATAAACACGTCCCTGGCATCACCTCGATGGACCCTGTTCTGAAGAATGAGTAAGTGTGGATCAGCATATTGGTGTGCTCTAATCTGATCATAAAGAGAAGACCTGGAGGCTACACAAGCCAATACTCGTGGGGGCTCTGATAGATCCATTCTCACCAGCTGGACCGTTAAAGCCTAAACATCAAGTGCTAAAGGTCGCTCTGCTGCTGGTAGGTATGCTAGACTCCTCAAACTCTCTGCTCTGCGACTCAGGGCGTCAGCCACTACATTGGCCTTCCCCGGATGATATAGAATAGTGAGGTCATAATCCTTGAGAATCTCCAACCATCTCCTTCAATGCAAATTCAGATCCTTCTGCTTTAGCAGATGCTGTAAACTACGGTGATCGGTGAAAATCTCACAATGTACTCCATACAAATAATGGCGCCAAATCTTCAAGGCGTGGACAATGGCTGCTAGCTCAAGATCATGCATTGGATAATTCTTCTTGTGCACATTCAACTGTCTGGACGCGTAGGCAATCACCCTACCGTCCTGTATCAATACCGCTCCAAGGCCAACTCTCGAGGCACAGTACACTATATAAGAACCTGAACCCGTAGGAAAAACCAACACTGAAGCTGTAGTCAAAGCTGACTTAAGCTTCTGAAAGCTATCCTCACACTCCTCCGTCCACCTGAACGGAGCACCCTTCTGGGTTAGTCTGGTCATAGGTGCTGCAATAGATAAGAATCCCTCTACAAAACGGTAATAGTACCCTGCCAAACCCAGGAAACTGCAAATCTCAGTAGCTGATGACGGTGTAGGCCAGCTCTGTACTGCCTCTATCTTCTTCGGATCAACCTGAATACCCTCACTAGACACCACGTGCCCCAAGAAAGCTACTGAATCAAGCCAGAACTCACACTTCGAAAATTTTGCATACAACCTCTTCTCGCTTAGAGTCTGAAGCACAATCCTCAAATGCTGCTCATGATCCTCCCGAGATCGGGAATATACCAAGATATTGTCAATAAACACGATGACGAAGGAGTCAATATAAGTCCAGAACACACTGTGCATCAAGTGCATAAAGGCCGCTTGGGCATTGGTCAGCCCGAATGACATAACCAGAAACTCATAATGACCATATCTAGTCCTGAAGGCAGTCTTCTGGATGTCGGGCCCCCTAATCTTCAACTGATGATAGCCAGAACGCAAGTCAATCTTGGAAAATACCCTGGCACCCTGCAACTGATCAAACAAGTCATCTATACGAGGCAAGGGATACTAGTTCTACACTGTAACATTATTCAGCTGCCGATAATCAATACACATACGCATAGAACCATCCTTCTTTTCACAAACATTATTGGTGCACCCCAAGGTGACACACTAGGCCGAATGAACCCCTTATCTAGGAGTTCCTGAAGCTGCTCCTTTAATTCCTTCAACTCCGTTGGTTCCATACGATAAGGTGGAATAGAAATAGGCTGAGTGCCTGCCACCAGGTCAATACCAAAATCAATGTCCCTGTCAGGTGGCATGCCTAGCAGGTCTGCAGGAAACACGTCCAAAAAATCACGGACCACAGAAACCGAATCAATAGCGGGAGTCTCACCACTGACATCCCTCACAAAACCCAAATACGATAAACACCCCTTATCTACCATACGATGGGCCTTCAGGTAGGAAATCACCCTACTAGGCACATACTCAATAGAACCTCTCCACTCAACCCTCGAAAATCCTGGCATAGCTAAGGTTACGATCTTAGCGTGACAATCAAGAACAGCATGACACGGAGATAGCCAACCCATGCCCAATATCACATCAAAATCAAATATGTTGAGTAACAATAGGTCCACTCAGGTCTCCAGACCCCCAATATATATCACACTTGACCTATGCACACAGTCCACAACAATAGTATCGCCCACCGAAGTCGATACATGAATCGATGCATCTAGAGACTTATGGGGCATATCCAGAAAATGGGAAAAATATGATGAAACATAGGAATACGTAGAACCAGGGTCAAATAAGGCCAAAGCATATCGGCGACAGACTGAGACAATACATGTGATCACTGCATCGGAGGCCATAGCATCTGGCTTGGCTGGAAGTGTATAGATATGAGCCTAGCCTCCACCTGCACGACCTCCCCCTCTAGGGCGGCCCCTGGCGGTCTGACCCCCACCCCTAGTTGTCTGGGCGGGTGGTGAAGTAACTGGAGCTGAAGTCGAGGGCTGGCCCCTCTGCTGAGAAGAACTATTGAAACGATGGGGACATTGCCACCACATGTGCCCAAACTCTCCGCACTCGAAACACTCCCTAGAGTTGGAGACGGGGACTGAAAGGAACCCCTGGCACCAGAATGGCCACTAGAAGAACCATGCATAGAGGAACCCTGAACTGATGGTGCTCGAGATGCACTCTAGGCTGGAAGGGCACTGAATGAAGAATGGCCCGACTAAGAAATGCGGGGACCATGCCCCAAAGATGCACCACTATAGGCTAGGCGGACTAGCTAAGGAGGCCTGAATAAACGACCTCTACCATGCTGAAACTGTCCTCTGGAAGGAGCACCACTAAAACTACCAGATCCACGAGGCATCTTGGCCTCCATCTCCTCTCGCTCCTGGCGACAAACTGACTCAATATCTCGAGCAATATCAACAACCTGCTCGAAGGTATCACCTGATACCCTCTCCCGAGTCATCAAAAGACGGAGCTGATAAGTGAGGCCATCCACGAACCTCCTAATCCTCTACCTATCAGTAGGGACCAACTCAGTGGCATAACGAGCCAACTCTGAAAACCGCATCTCATACTGCGTCACTGATAGATCCCCCTAATACAGCTGCTCAAACTGCATGTGTTGATCCTCCCTGTGAGACTAAGGAACATACTTCTCCAAGAAGATAGTGGAGAACTGCTGCCAGGTGAGGGGTGCTGCACCAATAGGCCTACGCCTCTATAAAAACTCCCACCAAGTAAAACCAGCCCCAGAAAACTGAAAAGTAGCAAACGAGACCTCGCTGGTCTCCAGTATCCCTGCAGTACGAAGCATCCTCTAACACTTGTCCAGAAAACCCTAGGTATCCTCGCCCTCAATACCACTGAATGTCGGAGGCTGAAGTCTACTGAATCTCTCCAGCCTACGCTGCTCATCATCTAGCATAGTTGGAATCACGAAGTCCTGAACTGGAGCAACTGGCTGGGCTGGAACTGCCCCCGGTGTCTGAAGGCCCTGAGTACCCTGCTCAGGTGTCCGGCCAGCTGGAGTCTGAGTGCCTCCCCCAGCCTGAGAAGTAGCAGCAGCAGTAGATACAGCAACTGCCTAGGCAAGGTTGGTACATACTGTCAAGATCTGAGCCAGGGTCTCCTGAAGACCCGGAATAACAATGGGCATTGTCGATGCCTGAGCCTGTCCCGCTGGAATATCAGCGGCGGGAACCTGATCCTGAATGGTAGGGGGACCCTCTGGTGCTTCCTCGGCTGCTGCACGGGCTGGTCCCCTACCTCTACCACGGCCTCGGTCGCGACCTTGACCTCTCGCTAGTCTAGCTAGTGTCAGGTCACCCTGGTCAGTAGCGCATGTCCTCACCATCTGTGAGAGAATGAAACAACAGAAGTTTAGATTTCCAGAATCAACAAAATGGCACGACAGAATTCAAAAAAATGAGATTTTTTTCCTAAGGGTTCTGTAGCCTCTCGAAGATAAGTACGGACGTCTATGTACTGATCCGCAAGACTCTACTAACCTTCTCATTACTGTTGAGTCCTATGTAACCTAGGCTCTGATATCAACTTGTCACGACCCCAAATCCTAAGACGGACGTGATGGCGCCCATCATGGAACTAGGCTAGCCAACATCACATACTAACATAATATTTTCAAAATTCCGAAAACTGTTCTGATATTTCACAAAATTCTTCCTCTTAAGCAGTTTAAAGCAACAAAATGAATAAAATAGTTTATACACTGCCCCAAAACCTGGGGTAAACTATCATGAGCATCTACGAGTAGTACAAAATAACCCTACTGTCATAATACATCAGGACTCGGAACGAGGAACTAAATACAAAACAAGAAATGGGTAAAAAAGATGATGTGGACGTTGAACAGCTACCACGAAGTCCCAACTCTGGCTCAGCAAGAGGGAAGAAAAGCTAGCGCTCGGTACCAGCACCTATATCTGCACACAGGGGTGCAGGGAGTAATGTGAGTATGCCAACTCAGTAATAATGAAAATAAATCAAGTCTAAGTAGTAAGAAACACATAGGATCAATCATCAATTCACAATAAGCACAGTCTTTCTTTTCAACAGCGTATACATTAAATCAACATGCTTTAAAAAGCCAACTTCAGTAAAAATCCCTTGAAAAGTGTGATTTCCAACAATTTCAGAAAAATGCCCAAGTAGTTTAGTGTAAGATGAAATAAATCATAAATAGCCACTCGGGCCCAAAAAAAACATGTATCATAAATCGCCCCTCGGGCAAATCAGCGCTCAGCGTGCCTCACAATCACTCAGTATCAGTCCCTCGGGCTACCTCAGTGTTACTCATGCCTCCCAATCACTCGTCACTCGGCACCTGACACTCGCACTCAGTAGGTACCTGCGCTCACTGGGGGTGTGTACAGACTCCGGAGGGGATCCTATAGCCCAAGCACTAATATCAAGCCATCTCGTGGCATATCATATCCTAACAATCAGGCCCTCGACCACATTCAGTCAGAAACTCACAAAAATCCACTCGGGCTATATGTAAAACAGGGTACTCGACCCAAAAACATCATTTATATCTCAAAATAGTGTAAATAAGGCTGAGTTCCGAGATCAGCTAAAATAATATGACCGAGTGTAAATCATAAGTCAACACAGTGAGGAATATCAGTAAAAGCTCCAAGGGGTCTAAACCAATCGTCACAAGGCCCCAAACATGGCTTACAGCCAAATATAACAATAGTCTGAAAACACGATTTAACATATGATTTAAAAGTAAATACGCAACTCAATAGTTTCCATGGGAAGGACAGCGTCCAAATCCCCAATCATTGCACGCCACACAGTCGTCATCCAGCATGTGCGCCACTCCAAAAATAGTGAGAAAATACGAAGTCCGAGGTTTCATACCCTCAGGACAAGATTTACAGTCATTACTTACTTCAAACCGGTCCAAATACTAATCCGCGCTGCTCTTGCCTCTCGAATAGGCTCCCAATTGCTCCAAATGTAACCAAAACCAGAATAATATCATCAATATATGCTAAAGGAACAAGGCCCACTAGAAAATTATTAATTTTAACAAAAATTCTCGAAATTGGCCAAACCCGACCCCCGGGTCCACATCTCGGAACTTTATAAAAATCACAAAACCGGAATGCTTATTCTCCCACGAGTCTATACATACCAAGAACATCAACATTGGACCACAATAGCCCCTTCAATTACTCAATTAAAGTCTCAATTTCTCATGCCCTAACTTCCCCAATTTTGGTTTTAAATCCAACTAATTTTAGGCTTAATTACTTAGAAATCAACATAGAATCGAGTTATGAAGTCAAAAATATTACCTCCAAGTGTTTCCTGTTTGATTCCCTCTTTAATCTCTCTCAAAAGCTTCAATTCCGTCCAGAAATGGGAAAAGTGGGCTAAAAATCGCGGATATGGCTTTTTAAAGTATACTGCCCAGGCCTCTATTATTTCCTCAGTGCATTCGTGTTCCAGAACCCGCGTTCGTGAAGCACAGACCAAACCGCCTCTACGCGATTGCACCTTACCCCCACGCATTCGCACAGAACCAACACTCAGCCCCTACACGCGCCTCACTCCCTATACGATCGCACAGTCCTCACACGCGATCGATAGCACACGCTCCCATAACCCATGCGATCGCAGACTCCCCAAACGCGGTCTCATAGAACAAATAACATGCTGCCTCAGACAAGCCTATGCGATCGTATCCTTAACCTTGCGATCGCATAGAAGAAAATCAGAACTGAACACCAGCAAAATCTGCAATTTCCAACATCAAAACTTGATCCGTTAACATCCTGAAACACACCCGAGGCCCTCGGGACCTTAACCAAACATACCAACACGTCCCATAACCTTATTCAAACTTACTTGAGCCTTCGAAACACCCAAAACAACTCCAAAACACCAAAATCACATCAGATTCAAGCCTATGAACTTTGAAATTTCTAAATTTCGTCAAAGATGCCGAAACCATCCAAAACACGTCCGATTGACTTGAAATTTTGCACACACATCCAAAATGACACTAGGAACCTGTTCCAACTTTTGTAATTCCACATAAATCACCAAAAACTCCGATAGCTAATTTTTCAGTGCCGACCGGAAATCACCAAAAACTCAACTTCGCCAATTCAAGCCTACTTTTACACGGGACATCAAAACCACATTTCGAGTACACTCCTAAGTCCCAAATCACCTAAAGAAGCTATTCGGACCATAAAATCTATATTCAGGTGTCGTTTACCAGTAAGTCAATTCCCAGTTGACTTTTCCAACTATTAGGCCAAGTTAAGAGACTAAGTGTCTCAGTTCTCACCACGACCACCGGAACCCGAACCAACCGACTCAACATGACAAAATTAGGCTAAACAACACACAATAAAGCAGAAACAGGGGGAACATGACTAAATCCTACGGAACGACCGGCCGGGTCGTTACATATTCATTACTACGTACTACTATTGTTACCTAAACATAAAATGGACTCATTCCCTTAAGAAAGTTGTCACACTATCCATCCTCGGGAAGAGTCATCCCGGTTCATACAAAATACCACATTTGGAAAGAATCGTGGCATTAAGAAAACCAAAGTCTTATTATCAACACTACTAAGAAATACATAAAAGCTTCTAACATAACAAATCAAAGGTAAACAAATAAAGAAGACAATGAAAGTAACAACTACTAAAGATAGATGAAAACAAAGTAGAATCATCCAATTATTACATTCCAAAATAGCCAAATGTTTCAAATGTATCAAATATGCCCCCCTCCTTCGGCCCGAACAAAAATAAGCATTGTCCCCAATGTGTAATAAATAAAAGCAAAAGGTAGATAGGGCGAAGAAACTCCCTAAGTGTCCTCAGTCATCACTGTGTCCCCAAAAGCATCAGTCCCAGTTGGCTCAACCAACTAAATATCATCATCAAGTCTAGGAGTGGTTGGAGAAGTGAACATCACACGTATCGCCTCAGTAGTGTCAGCAGCAAGGAGCGACTCCTCAGTCGGAGCAACGGGAGCATCCTGCGAAGATGGAGCTGGGTGGGATTGGGAAAGGTCAAGTAACATGTCAAATGGAAAATATCCCGTTGTAGCTATTCGGGTCACCTCAACTTGTAGCTCATCAACTGACTTCTTGTTGTCCTATCACTTACTTATTTTCTTCACATGCTTGGTCAACCGCTCAATTGCAACACCTGTTGTACCAATGTATCCATAATGACCTTCTAGTTCTCCAAGACTTTGTTAAGCTTCTCATCAATGTCAGGGAGGGTGCCTATGTAGATGGCTGCCCTACAATAGCACTAGAGATCTCAGACAACTTTGAAGTAGCTGCCTACATAGGGTTTTTCAGACTCGACAATGTCTGGTAGACTCACACAGCAGATAGTGGGCCTGTAGGCATGGGCACCGGCTTTAGAGCTATAGTAGGAATTGCAGTAGAAGTTGTAAATGGTCGCTCGGGCATAATAGTTGCTGTACTGGTAGAAGGCTTAGCAGATGTGGATGGAATATTAGATGGAACAGAAACTACCAGTACCGACTCATTAGATTGGCCAGCAGTAATAGAATACTGAGTACTCTTGTTCGAGTTCCTTAAATCCTGCAGCTTGTACCACTCAAAAGTCCCTATCGTTTTGACCTTGGTGTCGAATAGCCTAGACTCCACCTTGGCATATGTTAGATACCCAGTAAAAGTATTGGAGTAGGGGTAAGAGTTGTTACCCTGTTGTGCCACAAGGGAGATGTTGGCCGACATCAAGATACCCACATTGATCGGGTACCCGTTCATAATAGAAGCCACCGGAATAGCTCTAGGAATAGGTAGGTTATTCTCATTCAGGCATGGGTCAAGCATGTAGCATACAAAGGTTTGCCACTTTTGTTCTTGAAACTTAGAGTGCTACGAAGGATAGGCACCCCAGCAGCAATCCAGGGAGGAGTGGGTCCCGGTGCTAAAATCTCCACAAGCCACGACATAGCCTCTTCTTTTATAGCCAACTTCTCTAAATTCTCTTTTGGCTCCACATCGTCAAACCCCAAGTACGCGTTCAGCGTATGCTAATCAAATTTCACCTTCAAGTTGCGCAACATGGTGACCTTTGTCCCTTTGAGAATATGCGCTGTGTTAGGATAGAATTCTCGAACAATGTTCTCCTTTACACCCACTAATTTCTCAGTAAATAGCATCCACCCCTTCTTTTTAGTAAACTGCTCTAGAACAGCGGGATTGTACTTGTCTAGATCTTTAAGTAAAACATGTCGTTCATGAGTCAAGGACCTCACAGTCCACTGCAACTGGAAATCAAAATCAGAGCTCACAACAGATATTTCCAAACCTGCTTGTGTACCTACTTTCCCTCTCCCATAATTTGGGGTATCATCAGAATCAGAGCCCACAACAGCTGCATTGGACTCATGACTGTCACTCTCTGAACCTTGGGAAGTCTTGTGGGATGTAGAAGGAATATACAGAGTCTCAAACTGCCTTTGTGGCCTAGATTGTTCCTCGGTGTGCTCCTCCAAAATTGATACAGAGTTCCCATCGGCGGCTTCCCTAGACGGGGCATATGAGCTAGACTCTGAGAGGTCTCTACCTTTCCCTCGCCATGTTGTAGTCTTCATTGATATCACTTTTTGCAAACGTGAGGGCAAGTCACCTTTGCCCCTTCCCCGTGAAGATTCTCCTCTTCTTTTGGTAGATTCACCTCGACCTCGCGATCATTCCATTGTCTGTATAAGCATAAAGAAAACTGTCAATTAATATTCTTGTTTCAGAACAGTTAAGACTCAAGTAAGTGAGTGAGAACAACATAGAAGCAGTAGGGTTACAGTTGGATAAACATGCAGAAGAAATGGGGGAAGTGTCATCCGCAGAGTGGAAGTGAAGACCGCATAATTCCAAGTGCGGCCGCACTTCTACAGAGATGTGCAAGGGGATCATATGCTCCTTTCACTGATTGATAGTGCAGAGGCCATTTGCAAATTCAAAATTCATCTGTGGCCCGTGTAATTTTAAGTGTGTTTCGCACTTTAGAAGCTCAGAGGGTAGGCCTCTGATTGACAGTGCGGACTACTCTGCGACCTCTTCTGAAATTCTGTGGTCCGCACAATTAAAGTGTGGCCGCAGAAACACCATCCAACAAGTATCCTACATTAGAAGATAGCGAACTGCACAATTTCAAGAGCGATCTGCAAAAATATGAAATCAAAATGGGATAGGTCTAACTATATCTAGGTTATGCAAAAATTTGTCGAAATCTACTTGGCAACATGGTATAGATATTGAAATCGGTTAACCCAATCTAATCTAGCATTTTATCAATTACCCAATACAAAACTACCCCACATAGATACATTGAAGGAATATAATAACAGATGGCCTAAAAAGAAGTTAAAAATGAAAAATAAATTAAAAAATTGAAATGAAATAAAATTAACATGAAATAAAGCATACCAAATGGTGTAAATGTGCAAAGATCCTAGCGAGTGTAAATGGTGGTGTGTGATTGAAAGTGCAAACTCCTCAGGTGAACTCTCAGAGAAATAGTAAAATATCAAGAGTGTAAAAAGTGTAAAATGAGGCCTTTAGTTCTATTTATAATCAGAGAAATTGGAAGGTTTAAGAGGCTAGTGCAGCCGCACAATTTCAAGTGTGGGTCGTTCTTTGCTACCTGGACTTCAGTGGTCAAACTCTCTTGTGTGGTCTACATAACTGAAAGTGTGTCCACACAATTATCTAGAAGTACGCACTTATTCTCCGCAATAACATGTGAAAACTTCAGAGGACCTTTCACTTGGCATTTAAGTTTGCTCATGCAAGTGCGGTCGGCAGATTAAATTTGCGGCAGCAAAAAGAAAAAATATGGTCCACATTTCTTGTTATGATGACACAACCTTGTCTTACCATTTCTCATCTAACACTCATTCATGCAGCACACTTCAAATCAAGTTAAAAATAGCAAATATCAAATATCATCTAACTAAAAAGAGAAAAAGGAAAAGAACTTGGGTTGCCTCCCAAGAAGCGCCTTATTTAACCACCACCATGTGGCTCTCTCCAACTTATCCCAAGTAATCTTCATCCAGTGGAGATTGACTTGAAATATTTTATTGTTCTTGTTTTTCAAATCCGAGGCACTGAAGGGTGTCATACCAACAATTTCAAATGGACCACTCCACTTGGACTTAAGCTTCCCGGGAAACATTCTCAACCTTGAGTTAAACAACAACACTAGATCACCGACTTTGAACTCTTTGTTCAAAATGTACTTGTCATGAAGATATTTCATCTTTTATTTATATAAGGACGAACACTCATAAGTATGGTACCGGAATTCATCCAATTTATTCAAGTGTGTAATATGCAAGTTAGCGGTTATAGCCCAATCAACATTAAATTTTTTCAAGGCCCACATTGCCTTGTGCTCAAATTCCACCAGAAAATGACAAGCATTCGCAAACACTAACCGGTATGGGAATATTCTGATAGGTATTTTTTAGCCCTTCCTATATGACCATAATGCATCATCAAGCTTCTTGAACCAATCCGTCTGAGCATTCACTGTTTTAGACAAGATACTCTTTATCTCCCGGTTGGAGACTTCCACTTGACCACTAGCTTGTGGGTGGTAGGGAGTCGTGACCTTGGGAGTAACACCATACTTGATAAGTAAAGTGTCAAAAGCCTTGTTGCAAAAATGTGCCCCCCCCCCCCCAATCGCTTATGATTGCATTTGGACTACCAAATCTTGTAAAAGTATTCTTTTTCAATAAAGACACTATACTTCTAGCCTCATTGTTGGGTAAGGCGACGGAATCATCCCATTTTTGGACACATAATCCACCACGAAAAAAATGTAAGTGGTTCCAAAATAACTCACTAAAGGGCCCATAAAGTTAATGTCCCAAACATAAAAAATATCAATATCCAAGATGGTTGTAAGAGGCATCTCATTTTTCTTTAAAATTCCACCGGCCCATTGACATTCATCACATCCTTTACCATGTCATTTGCATATTTGTAGAGAGTGGGACAATAGAATCTACAACTTAAAACTTTCGCCACCGTTATTGCTCCACCATGATGACCACCATATGGCGTAGAATGACAAGCTCCAAAAATATCACCTTGCTCTTCTTCCGGAACATACCTCCTAATCACCCCAACCGTGCAAATATGGAAAAGGTATGCGCATCCCAATAATTGTCTTGACAATCCCTTTTTAGCTTTTTTCGTTGATTTGAAGAGAACTCATCTGGAACGATACTACTCACAAGAAAATTTGCCAAGTATGCAAACCACGGTACCTCTTTTATTGATAGTGTCGAAAGTTTCTCATCCGGAAAGGAGTCATTCATTTCAAGGCCGTCTTGTGGCCTCCTCTTCTCCTTTAAACAAGACAAGTGGTCTGCCACTTGGTTTTCACTACCCTTATTTTCTTGAATGTCAATATCAAATTATTGCAATAAAAGTACCCATATCATCAATCGAGCTTTAGATTCCTTCTTTCTCATAAGATAGCAAAGTGGCACATGATCTGTGTGGACAATAACTTTTCCACCCATCAAGTACGGGCGGAACTTCTCAATTTCAAACACAATAGCAAGGATCTCTTTCTCTGTACTAGTATAGTTGACTTGGACACTATTCATAATATTACTGGCATAGTAAACCGGATGAAAAACTTTGTCAACACATTGCCCAAAACAACCCCAACTGCTACGTCACTTGCATCACACATAAACTCAAACAACAAATTCCAATTTCGAGAGGTAATGATAGGGGTAATTGTTAACTTGAGCTTCAATTTTTCAAAAGTTCTCATAAAATCATCAATGAAATGAAACTTAGCATCCTTATCAAGAAGCTTACACAATGGATTCACCACTTTAGAGAAATCCTTAATGAAGCATTGGTAGACACCTGCATGGCCTAAGAAACTCCGTACACCCTTCACTGAGGTGGGGATGTAAGCTTAGAAATAACCACAATCTTTGCTTGTCAACTTCAATACCATTCTTTGAGATCTTATGGCCAAGTACAATGCATTCCTCAACCAAGAAATAATATTTCTCCGAATTGAGTACCAAATTAGTTTCTTCACATCTGGTCAACACTTTGTCCAAATTAAGACTCCATTCCAGGCTCATTAGCCTTAAAAATATTAATTTTATTTACCTCAATTTTCGTGCACAATCCGGGCTTGAAACCGGAAAGCTTCTATGTGAAAATATGAGAAATAATGATTTTTGGAATTTAAAATTTAGTTTTAGTTGACTTGGTTCCACATTATTAGCAAACGGACCCGGATCTATATTTCGACGATCCTGGGAGGTCCGCAGTAAAATATGGTGCTTGGGAGTATGCCCGGAATTGAATTCCGAGGTCCCTAGCTTTAGAAATCAATTTTTGAAGAATAACTGTTATGATGGATTTTTAATGAAATAAAGAAATAAATTAATGTTTGAACTCATTGGTATCGAGTCCGTATTTTGGTTCTGGAGCCTGGTACAGGTTTTTTATGATATTTAAGTCCTATCTGTGAAATTTGGTAAGAATCGGAGTTGATTTGACGTAATTCGGACGTCCGGTTGAGAAATAGTGAAATCTGAGAGCTCTTGAGAAAAATGATGAGTTTTGAGGTTATATTCATACTTTTAGATGTTATTTTCATGATTTGATCGCGCGAGCAAGTCTGTATGATATTTTAAAACTTACGTGCATGTTTGGTTTGGAGCCCCGAGGGCTCGGGTGAGTTTTGGGTAGGCTACGAGATGTTTTACACTTAAGAAATTATACTGTCATGATTGTTTCTTGTGCGCAGGTAAATTGTTCTTCGCGTTCGCGTTGCTTCACTCGCAAACGCGTAGAGTAAAGTTCACTGGGGCCATCTTTTTTCTATGCGAACGCAGAGCTGAGGACGCGAACGCGAACGCGGAGCACTGGTGAGCTAAAGCTTCACGAACGCGTCCAGGCCACGCAAACACACTGTGTAGACGATACTTGGGGGAGGGTAGTTGCATTTCTTCTACACGAACGTGACCACCAGGTCGCGAACGTGATGACCAAAGGAAGCAAAACTTTGCGAACACGTTCAAGACCCCGCGAACGCGAAGGCCAATGGGCTTGACCCATCGGGAACGCGGCAGTCCCATCGCGAACGCGATGAAGGCCTGCCTAGTCATATAAAAACAGTTTTAAAAACCGGGCAGAACCTATGTTTCACCAATTTTCGAACTACAAAGACCTAGAGGTGATTTTATTCACCAAATTCATCCCCAAAGTGTTGGTAAACAATTCTAAACTCTTCTCTTTTAATTACCCAATTTGTTTCATCACTTTTCAATCAAAAATCAAGAATTTTCATGGTAGAAATTGAAGATTTGGGTAGAATTAGGGAATGTTGTAAAAATAGGATTTTGACCTTGAATTGAGGTCGGATTTCGAAACTAATTGCATATTCGGGCTCGGGGATGAATGGGTAAATAGAATTTGGTCCGAACCCCGAGTTTGGACCAAGCGAGCCCGGGGTCGGGTTTTAACCTCTTTTGAGAAAACATAGGAAGACAATGATTTTTCAGTAAAGTTAGTTCCTATAGCATGAATTAATGATTAAACTAATTATGATTAGATTCGAGCGTGTTAGAGGCAAATTCGAGAGAAAAAGCGGTAATTGAGCAGTGAGTGGCCTGCGAATTTGAGGTAAGTACTTGGTTTAACCTTGACTTGAGGAAATAGGATTCCCCACTTAAATGATATGTGAATTTGCATGTTTGTGGTGTATAGGTGAGGTGACGAGTATCTATGCACCACTAAATTATTGTTTAACATGGTCCCTTCCCCGTTTCTAATTATTTGCTTCCGGGCTTAATTGTTTCAGGATCACTGATGTTTATATGTCTATTTGGTTTCATTAACTTATTGTTAAGTATTGTTTCAAGTATTTTGGAAGTTCTTTAACCAAAGAACTAGACCCTTCTACTAAATCTTATTTTTAAGATGAATACGGGTTACTGATAATCAAGGTAATGGAGAAAAATGAATAATAGACAGTATTACAGAAATATAAAAAATCGAAATTAATTTGTATTCCAGAATCAGATGTCTTTACAAGCTATATTCCCCTCCCTTATATAGGAGATTCTTATAACGTACGACTCTTGCTATGGTTACTCATTAAATGACTAATTATGACATTAATGAGGCGTTACAAAGGATAACAGTAATTGGGGTTCTGTTACATAACGTTCGAGTAATCAATTGTGGGTCCTTGAATCTGCCTGTAGCTTTGTCTAGATTCCTTCTGACCGTGCCTCTCTCTCATTTTGATCAAGTTGTGTTTCCCGTGACTGATAAGTTCGTGGGTTTACTGAACCGTGCCTCTTTGTACTGTACCTCTTCCAAGAATCTCATCCAGCTACTGCGTTTTCCTGTGTCCACGTGACTGGTTGAGTTGTCAAAAGCTGGCTTACGTGTGAAACTCTTTTTTACCATCTTCATTTATGGCGGGAATATTTTGCCGCCGCTTTTCCTTGAATCATTCTATCCTTCTCTGCACCATAGGCATCGTTTGTCACTTCCATTTAATGCTCATACCATGTGTCCTTTTCGAATTGGTTCTGCATTTACTCGGCACCTTTTAGGGCTTTTTGCGGCTGTGCCAGTCCCGAAGTGACATCTTCAATTATGACTTTTCATCATTATTTTCCTTTTTCTTCATGTTTGACGGTTGTCTTCAAGTATAAATACATGTTTCTTTTCTTTTCTTCCACGAAACACTTTTCTAACTTTGTATTTTGTAAAAAACTTTCTTCTTTGCCTTTGTAAACATGTCTTCTTCAAACGAACCTCGAAGAGTAATAGATATTGAAAGTTTAACGCCATCTTCTGCTCCGACTAGGAGTTGGAGGGGTGGTAGACGTAGAAGTCTAGGATCCACTCCTTTGAGGGGCTCCTCTTCTTCTCAGATAGTTCCTCCGCCTTCCACTAGATCTCCAGTTTCTCCGAGGTTTAGGGTTTCTCGGTCTTTTTCTAGAGGTAGAGGCGAACGCCTTCGTAAACCTGGAGTCGATGAAATTGTCCCTGCTGAGTTTGTTTTTTCTAAGGATAGTCAAGTTCTAGTAGATCAATCTTCTTCTCTTGATAGTGTCGGAAGATATCCAACCCTTATAACTGAGGGTCGAATTTACCTTGTTCGTAGGGAGTGCTTTTGGAGGTCTGACTTTCCTGTCTATATTCTGAATAGTAATCAAAGAATAACGTTTTACAAGACGGGATATTCTTTTGCTTATACGTATCCTTTCACTTTAGGTTTTAGACCCCCCATTGACCCAGTTATAATTAAATTTTTCTGTTTTTTCAATATCTTCTTAGGACAAGTTGGCCCGCTTGTGTGGCGAGTTATCGCATGTCTTAGGAGTTTGGCTTCTTTAGCCTCAGTTCCTTTTACCTTCAACCATCTTATTCACCTCTACTCTCCTACCTTATTTCGTGAAGGGGTTTTACTCTGACTGCTAGAAGAAAAAGAGTGCTGGTAACCCCTGGAGATGATAAGGATAGGGGTTGGTACCTCCGGTATGTTGTTGTACCCACTGTTGGTTTAGTGGGTGAAGAAAATCTTCCCTTTCCTGAGAAGTGGAATCGCGCATGTGAGTATGCTTTAGCTTACATTTACTTTTTCTTGTTTTGACTTAAGATGTTTTATTAACACCGTGTCTGTTTTTTCTTCTCTCAGCAATCATGAATACGGTTGAGAATGTCTCCGGTATTCATGATTGGGTAGAAAAATTATGGTCTGTTGCTCCTTTAGAAGAAAGATCTTGGAAGTACCTCGCTGGAAAGTATGGTTGGCAAGTAAAGACCCACGGTAAGTGAAGCTCTTGTTCTTGCTTTTTTCCTTACTCGAGTCTCTCTTTTTTTCTTTTTTCTTTTTCTTGTCGTTTAACTTTTTTCCCTCTTTAATAGGGTTCTCTACTCGTGGGTTGTCTGCTTCATCTATCCCGAAGATGTCCTTAGCTCAGGCCCAGGAAATTATTTTTGGTTCATCTTCCTCGAAGAGGAAGATTAGTGAGTCTCGTTCCGTAGAAGAGGAAGAAGAGGGTGCTTTAGTGCACAGGCCACGGAGAAGGTGAATGGTTTTAGATGATGAGCTTACAGCCTCAACCTTGCCTTCCGTGTCTGTGATTGAGCCCCCTGTCCTTGATGATGTTTCACATTCCCCTATTCATGAGGGTGTTGATCTTGCTCCTGACGACGTCCCTTTGGCTG
>ML397075.1:655-26572 GCA_005239525.1 Nicotiana knightiana
CTCTCGTATGTTGGAATCCACACAAAAGTTTAATTATGTTTTCATTATGAGAGTCTTGATGAATCAATTTAGGAATTCTTGTGGTAAATGATTCTGGATTTTATTCCTTTTTAAGACCAAATCTCATGTCAATCATTTCTTTTAGTTTGTTTTAGTAATTTCATTTCTGTCTTTTTCTCTCTCCTTTTGTTTTCTTCGTCCATCCTTGCTCATTGTTTGATTGTTACTATCCTGCTCTAGATTGACTAAGAAGAATCTAAAATGACAATTTTGTTTAATCTTGATTAGGACAGTGATACCCTATGTTGCGATTTGAATTAGATGATTGAACTGAAACTAAATAATAATTAGAACAGTGTTATCGTGTTATTATGATTAGAACTGTGGTCGAGTTTACCTATCTAGATAATAATTAGGGATTGTTTATGTGCTGATTAAACTGAAATTTGATCTCCGCCTTGCTTTGCTTTGATTTTTGATTCTATTTAGTAATAAGTGAATATTAATTTAGGATTCCTTCCTAATTATGCCATGCAGAAGAGCTATTAGCTCTTTTAGGATTATTACTAGTTAGTCTGAACCAGTGCAGGGCCATGAATTAACTTAGTTCAAATCCTAAACTCAAGGCTGCCCTAATCAGTGATAACCTCCTAAAATCACTGTTTAACTAGGTTAACCTAGTCTAATAATCTCTTGAACAAATAACTAAGTCATAAAATATGCCTAAGGTAATTAATTTAGGACTAATTAACTAAAACAAATCATTTAACCTAGGCTTGATAATTAGTTAAGTTTTCTGATTTTAGGTAAGTGAGTTTGACTTAATTAAACTAAATCAGTTAACTTAATTTAAGAAGTCAAAACTGATTGGTTTACTTCAATTAATTGATTTAAACATAAGTAAGTAGTATGCAACTAACTCTAGGAATTTAATCAATTAACCTTTAATTAATTAACTCAACCTTAGTTAAGAACAACTAATAGTTAACTAAAGAACATAGTTGGGGTTAACTAACCAAAGTTAATGCCTAGTTAACTAGTGAACCTAACTAGTGTTAGTTAACTAGAGTTAAATAATAACCCAAAGTGAGCTTAACCTAGATTACCCAATGGTAAATTCAGGGACTCCAAGGGGTACAATAGGTAATGTAGACTTAGGAAAACAGAATTTTAAGGGTAAAATGGTCTTTTAATAGGTAAGAATGTTCTAGAATAGGGGCAGCTGTCCCAAAGATAGGGTTGACAACTGCCCTATGTACTATTTTGGTCCTATTTTTCAGTATTGGATAGGGAATATTCAAAGAATATCCCATTCCCAAATATCCTATAAGTAGACCCTCTTTTTAGAGGTGAAGGGGTTAGACTTTTTACATTTTTGAGCTGCTGGGATACAGAATCCTTCCCATTTTTTAGAAATACTGTCTCTACTTAAAAGGTTTTGAAAAGAAGAGTCCTATTAGAAAAAAATCTGATTCCCTTTTAGAAGACGAGTTCATAAGTAGATGGCTTAGTTCAGTTGCTATCCTCCCTTTTGCTGAATTTTGGTTTTCTGGAAGTTTTTCCTTCGAACATCCACACTCAAGATTTATGGGTTATTCTTGCTGGACTGGTTGGTTTTCTTTGGGTTTTTTCTGTTTGCTGTTTGTTGATCTCGCTTCCTTCTTGCTGTTCATACTTGACCTTTATTTGGTCAAGTCTCTTTGTTTGTTTCTCTCTTAAAAGGTGTATTTAGCTCATCTTTTCTTAATGAAATTTCTTGAATTGGAATCTTCTTCTTCTTCTCCCTACTTAAATTAGTTTGTCATTTATGAAATGAGATTATCTCTCTTGCTTTATGTACATGTGACTGTATAGATGTTTATTAGCATATTAATGAACATGTTGAATGTGATGAATACTGTTTGTTTTGTTGCTATCTCCTTGCTGAAATATTCTGTTATTTCAGGCCAAAATGTATATAAAAATGGTAAATACTCATAGTTCTATATTAAGTAATAAGGCTACACTGAGGTGTAGAATATGACCTTATCTATGGTCAGGCTCTCTCTATAAGTGTGCAAAAAAATATGTTTTTCAATTGAGTCTCTTTGGTCAACAAAGAGATTCAACAAGCAAATCTCTAGATCGGTTAGTATCAGCACTAGGGTAGATGAATCTGACCTTCCAATGGTCAAATTCACCCCATAATAGTGCACAAAATAGTAGTATAGATGGCTGAAATTCACCCTATAAAGGGTATACAACATGTAGTCAAAAGGGCTATAGAGTATAAATCTGAACCCTTATATGGTCTGATTCAGTCTCTAAAAAGCCAAGAATAGTCAAAATGTTCAAAGGAATGCAATTTGAAGTATTGGTATGGTTGTTAGAAATGTCAAGTAAGTTTGTATCTCTGGGTTTGAATCAGACTCTCCTTCATAGTCAGATTCAATCTAAGAAAAATACATAAAACATGTTGCCTTTCTTCCTGCTGAACCTGTGATCACTTATCAAAATCTGGTTGTCCCTCTATATGTGATTACAACAGCAGAATTATCTGTTAGAGGCTTCTGTGATTAATTCCATATCTATGAAGTCGTAATAGAGTCATTAGATATCATTAAAAGGTAGTGAATCTGACCCCCTTTATGGTCAAATGCACCCCATAAGATGTTTATATATATGTTGGTTTGGACGACTTATATCTTATATCACTATGGGGAGCAGCATGTAAAGGGTTGAATCTGATCCCTGTAATGATCAGATTCAGCCTCTTACAGCGCACATGAATTCTGTATGGTCCAGTTGGGACTAAAAGCCGAAGAATACAGATCCTAAAGTGTGAAATTTATTGGCTCGAATAGGGGCAGCGGCTAACCTTGTTCCTTTTTTTATTCTTCTTCTTATTATTAGAACTTATGTATTTAGTTTAAGAACAATGTAATAGCGTAATTACAGCCTTTTGTATATGCTTTATTTGTAATAAGGACTGAACTGTATATTCATTTTTTAGCTTTTCAACTGATAGTGTTCAAACTAAGTAGCTATTTCAAAATTCAGTTGTTTCAATATAAGTGGATTTAGTGGATTATTTCTGGTTCATGACGTATCCTGTTAAACTCTCATAAATCGATGTATGAACACTTTGAACCTTGAAGCATGCGATTAGTCTATCTAAGAGTTAACAATTTAGAATTGGTAAAACTGCCTGTTTTGTGTATCTTCGCCAGAAATTACAAAGCTCCAGAAAAAAAAAGTAATTTTAACTTACCAATTTGAAGCGAGACCAGTGGATAATGCATTTATGTGTCTATAATTCTTATAGGTGTATATATATATCTGCACGAATAAGGCGCATTTTGATTAACACATTTTTATCATTTACCAAACTAGGAAAAGAAGATCTTTAAGATCTGATTAAGACTTGAATTTCCTAAACGTTAGTTTTCTTGCAGAAATAGCCAAGCTAGGATGGCCTAAAGTGATTAATTGGGGCAAAATATGGCCATAGCCTGAAAATTATTTCCTTTTAAGCTAATGAATTCCTCTCTTTCTTTAGACAACCCCCTAGATAAAATCAGGCCCTTTAGTTTGAAATTTGATAAAGAACCGAATACTATTCCAAGTTACAAAAAGCTACACTCGGGAGTGGCAACTCATGCCCCCTACCCTCAATTATAAACAACTAAAAATGCCCATAGCAATCACGGATGCATTTCATGTGACGTTTTGCCCTGTGCTAAAAAAACAACAAGTGCACGCCATCGTAACTTGTCCAAGATAAATCCACAAACGTCCTAATCGATCTTAAAACTAAAACGCTCTTTCAAAAAATAGAAAGCTCAAACATCACCGCAAATGGGCATTATAAAACCGTCACGACCATAGTCTTGACTACGTAAATCTACACGCGGGTGCGACAACTCATGTCCCCGTCCTCAAACTTCAAATTATAATAAAAATCACATGTTGTAATTGCGGGTGCATTTCATGTGGCGTAGTTATAATATGTCCCAAAAAACAAATAAGTGCACGACATCGTGACTTATTTCAAGATAAATCCATAAATATTAAAAACGTTTTAAAAAGTAAAAAGGGCTAAATGCACAATTGACTAAAACACGTAAAACAAACAGATAATATAGGCCAAATATTAATAGTTAAGCGACCGTGCTAGAACCACGAAACTCGGAAATGCCTAACACCTTCTCCCGGGTTAATAGAATTCCTTACTCGGATTTCTGGTCGCAGACAAATTAAAACAGATCAAGATTTCCTCGATCTGGGATTTTAAAATAAAACGGTGTCCCGGAGCATTGTCAAAAATCCGGGTGGCGAATCTGAAAACTAAAATAAATCCCAAAATCCGAATAATGTCGCTTTAATTGGAAAAACTCCCTTATTACCTCTTCATTAATCCGGGGTAGTGAAAAAGGAGGTGTGACAGTCCTGACTGAATATAACGATCAAACCGCTGGCCCTGCATCTGTGGTGGGAAACTACCTTCTGGCCGAGGTGGATATCGATGGAGTGGGGCCTAAAATCACCCTGTGACTCCCTATAAGACCCCATAGTACGAGCCCTCTTACTTTGCTCCCTATCCCTGCGAGTATAACGAATCCAACGGGAAAGGTCCTCTGTAGTCTGAGCGAAAGCTTGTATGCTGGAAATATCTACATCATCTGATAGGGATGCTACCCTACAGTCCCTAATCAGATGATCTCCCAAACCATCCACATAATGATGAACTCTAGCCCTCATGGTACGTATGATATCTGGTGCATACCTCGCCAAAGAATTAAACTTATGGCTATAATCCATCACACTTATATCCCGCTACTTCAGGCTAAGAAACTGGCCAAGACGGGCCTCCCGAACCTCCCGTGGCAAATAATGGGCTAAAAAGCCTCAGATAAGTCCTCCCACTCTGTTGGTAGAGCATCAGGTCCTCTAGATCTCTCTCATGCCCCATACCATAGGACGGATACATCACGTAGTCGAAAAGAAGCCAACTCTACAGCCTCGGTGACGGAGGAATGCATCACCCTCAATACTCTATACATATGGTCTATAAAGTACTGGGGATCCTCAGTGGAACTGGATCCTGTAAATAATGGAGGGGCCAAGTGAAGAAACTCTCGTACCGTCGAACTTCCTGTCCGATCTCTCCGGGCATCTGCTCGTGACTCTAGTTGTCGCTCATGAATAGAAACCATCTTAGTCAGCAACTGAACTGCCTCCATCATCCCCTGCTCCCCAGTCTCTGATGGGGGAACAACAGGTGCTGGAGGTCCTGTGACTCTAGCTGCCTCAGGTACCAATGGAACTGGTGAGGCTGGGGGTACTGCATCTCTCTGGGCTCCACCAAGTGTTGGGTAAGATGAAACTAGGGGTACTGGAGACACACTGTGTGCCTCTAAGGGAAATCTATCCCTCTGACAAGGTGGGGAACGACTGGTACCTTCCCCCGGATCCATACCTATCTCTCGATGTGCCATCTCCTGAGCGTAGGTAGCCTGTTAGAAAAGAAACACAAATAACGATTTAGATTTCATATGTTCTTATAACTTCGCTCTATAGAACGATATATTAATTGAAAGAAACGTAACAATTCCTAAATGCCTCATAGCCTCCTGATTATAAGTGTGGTGCACAAAACATCCATAAGCAAGACTCTACTAGACACGGCTTGTGGACTCCCTGGGATACGACCTGCTCTGATATCAAGTTTGTCACGCCCCAAACTAGGGGAGGCGCGACTGGCACTCTTTATTGTATTCGATCGAGTTAGCCACTAAACATACTAGCTAACTAAACTGGGGGCCCAACAGATCGGGCAGCACAAATCTGAAATACTAAGCCTGGACCGTTAAGGTCATGACCTGAATAACAACACGCCATATAAACAACGGAAAAGGGTCGGATATACCCTTCTATTATCATCAATAGTTTAAAAGAGCCCCCCGTTATACAATTAGGATATCGTAATCCTTGATGTTATACTATTATTTGTATAAGCCCTTACTTTAACGAAAGTGCCACGTGGCATGCGTATAACTATCCTGGCTATTTTATAAGTGCTCCGACCCACCCATAACCCAACCCGACCCTAACCCTCTCTAAAACACGGTAGACCACCATTCTTTCACCTTTGAACCCTAATATTTCTTCTTCTTATTTTTTTAAACATGGTCTATCACCATTATTAAAATTCTCTCTTCTTCTTCTCAGTTAAATTCTGATTCTTGCATTATATGTCTAGTTCTAGTGTTACATCGAGGAGGAGGTGCTACTGTGGGGAGATTGCGAAGAACTTCACCTCGACGACCACAAACAACCCCGGAAGGAGATTCTACAAATGTGCTAAACCAGAAGTAAGTGTGAATTTAGTCGATGTATTTAATGTCTTAATTTTTTCTGTTGTTCAAATTTTTTTATTCTGTAAATTTTTTATGTTCTCTATAGTAATTGTTTGTAATTTTTTTGTATTTGTAAGAATGAGTCATGTGGATATTGGGAATGGCAAGACGAAGCCCTCCCGGACAAAGCGTTGATAGTAATCAATGATTTCAAGGCTAAATTGGATGCTGCCAATGTAAAAATCAAGACATTGAATATGTTGTTGGATGCGTGCAAGCTTGAAAGGGACAATTTGATTGAAAAGGTTGATATGTTGGATGCTTTAAATGATGTTGAAGTGAATAAATAAAGGGAAATGGAAGTGAAATTGATGCACATGAAGATGTTCATTATGGTTTCAGTTGCACTGTTAGTCGGATTTATTGCATTGAAGATGAAATGAATCCAACATTTTGTTTAGTGGAGTAGGTTTTTGATGTAGTTGATTGTTGTAACATCCAGATTTTAAAGAAAGTTTTGTGTTGGTCAGCTTGTAATGAATCAAGCCTTAGTGCACTATGGCATTTTGTGTAGATTTTCATGAATGCACTTCTAGTATTCAAATATATTGTGTTGGTGAGTTGCTTCTAAACTGGGCAGTACAATGTTGCTAAAAATTGGACAGGATTTTGCACCAACCTAAAGCCAAAAAATCTGGGCAGTGAACAACCTTAAAGCAAAAAAAAACAGAAAAAATTGTGTAGTACAATGTTGCTATAAATTGGACAGCATTTTGCACCAACCTAATGCCAAAGAATCTGGGCAGTGAACAACCTAAAAGCAAAAAAAACTGGGCAGTTAAGAACCAAAAATCTGGACAGTTAACTGGAAACATTTCGATAACAATCTTAAAACATAAATTACAACCCAAAATCAGAAATTAACATACTGTCAATGCAGTAATTACAACCCAAAATATTAACTGTCATGAAGTTTGTAGTAATTACATCCAGAATACACAAAAATTACATAGAAATGGATAGAATCAGGAGTGTCATTTTCCTTTCCTTATCTTCAGCTTCCCAATCTTCTGTTGTCTTTGTTTTTCTAACTGAGTTGAAGTTGTAGCTGCTTTACCCTTCCACATGAGGCCCTCTGGTGAATATGGAAGGGCTGTGGGCTCACCCCAGTGTGATCACCAGTAAAGTTTATAGATCTAGTCTCAATAGGTAAGTTTGCCTGTTGCCTTAGTTGCAATCTTCTCTTGGCTTCTGATATCACATTTGGCCTAACCACAACATCTTCATTATGTTCCATACTTGATTGACCAACTCTAGGTCTAGGCATGAAGCTAAATCCATCTTCCTGACTTGGTTGAGTCATTTGTGGTGCTGAACATTGTATTTCTTCTTCTTCAGCTTCAGACTCCATCAAAGTTCTTGTCCTTTTCCTGGGTTGTTTTTCCTTGCTTAGAGATATAGATAGGTTCATCAAAAAATCATAGAACATAAATAAGTTGGGAGTCTAGATTACCTGAGAACAACTTCTTGCATTATGGTTTGGTTGACCATAGTTTCCATAAGTCATTACTCTACCTTTTCTGGACTGTGACCACACTCCTTGCCTTTTAACTGCCTCATCCTTCTGCCTATCCCTCTTGACTTTTGGCCTGCCAGCCAACTTTACCAATTCTGGGGGATCCATGTCCTGTGATGGGTCAATTTTCCAAAAATTTTCTCCTCTAACAGGTTGTAGCTTATATCTATCAGTAAGTAGGAAAGCCTTCTTACTGTACCACCAGTGCATCTCTTTCAAAGGTTCACCCCTGTTGTGAAGTATAGCTCTAATAGCATGAGGGCATGGGATTCCTGTAAGGTCTCATGCCCTACATGTGCACTTCTTGGTGGTTAAGTTGACACAATGCCTGTCAGAGCCTTCACTAACTTCATATCCTCCTTCTCCATTGGAATTAACTCTACACAGTTGAGCAATCTCTATGAATTCATTGTATAATTCTAGGCTCTTTAGAGTGTACTCATTGCTCCATGTACCAGCTTCAGCTTCATGATTTGCCATCATGTTCATAACTTTGACTCTTATGTCTTCCAACATCTTAATGATTGGCTTTTGCCTTGCTTCCAGAATCCAGGAATTGAATGATTCAGTCAAATTGTTGTCAACTGTCTGATTTTTGCAAACTGTATCCAAGTAAGTTCTGCACCAACACTGTGGTGGGTACTTCAATAAACTCTCTGCTGCATCTTTGTTCAACTCTCCTAGCTTGCTTAGTTGGTCTTTGAAGTCTTCTTCATAAGTGCACCATGCACACCACCAAAGAAGTTTTTTGCATTCACCAGTATTATATGTCTTGCACCAATTAGCCTCGATATGTCTAACACAAAACCTGTGATGTGCTTGTGGTAAAACAGTTTTCATAGCCTCAATTAACCCCTGGACAGAAGTAGAAGATAGAAAGAAAAATGAAATTAGAAGATGAAATTCAAACTGGACAATATAATGGACAGATTACTGGACAATAAACATGGACAGAAAAACAGGACAACATACTGGACATAATCAAAAAGGAAAAAAAATGAGAAGTAGAAGCTGGACAACATACTGGACAGCATTTAACTTGGCAATAAAAATGGACAGAAACTAACTTAAAACTGGACAATAAATTACCTTTTGCATGTCTGACATGAATGTGATTCTTTCTCCTTCCTTAAGGTCTAGAGATCCCTGAAGCAATTGTAGGAACCAATTCCAAGAATGCTTTATTTCCTTAGCATCAATGGCCCATGCCAAAGGATAAAAATGGTTTTGTGCATCATGTCCAACAGCAGCCAATAATTGACCTTTGGCTTTCCCCTTTAGAAATTTGCCATCCACACCAATAAATGGTCTTAACTCTAACCTGAACCCCATATTCATAGCTTTGAAGAAAACATACATCCTCAAGAATCTTCTCTTCTCATTGTCAAGTGCATTTTTTGAAATGTTAAGGACTACATCACTACCAGGATTACTTTCTCTCAATTCCATGGCATAAGCATCTAGTTTGTTGTATTCATCTGCAAAACTACCTTCTAAGGTCTCCAATATCATTCTTTTTGCCTTCTTGCACTTCCCATGACTCACATTAACTCAATAATCCTTTTCAAATCAAGTACCATCTCCCTTACCTTATACTTAGGATTATCCTGTAGCTTTCCCTTAAAATAATCTGCAATGGTATTGTAATCAACAGTATTATTATCATATGCAGTGCCACAATTGTGTTCTATTTCTAATGTCTTTATAGTAACCCCCTGCATTACCATCTTTGGATATTAAACAAACAAAGGGACAGCCCACAATGCATCTATACCTAAGCCTCCTTTTGTCACTCTTTCTCATTTTTAAGGCTTTCTTGTTGGCTAGAGCATACAACTTCATAAACTTCCTAGCTTATGGTATGTCCTTAAAGGCCATGCCTTTATATATCTCCTTGTACTCACTTATATTCTCATTTATGTCTCTTTTTTTTTAGTTTTGAGTAAATGTAATTGTTCAGAAGCATATCCTTCAGAATCACATCCCTCGAAATCAGAACTAGAGTCAGAACCTATTTCACTTAATGAACAGTCAGTACCAGGTTCATCTAAAACTTGAAATGATTCACTATAATCAACTATATTGGGAATACCCTCAGTAAGGGGGTCAAGTTCATCCACAGCATAAAGGTTCAGTACATTATATTCAGTAGAAAGCAAGGATGTGAATTTTCTAATCCCCACATCCCCTTTAACCTCATACAATTTACCAGAAGGTGCAACAACTATTAGTTGTTGAATCCCTAAAAAACCTAGCTCAACTATGAATTCAGACTCTATATCAATATAAGAAAGCAAGTCTGGATCATACCCTGACAAGGTGTGCACTTTATTCTTTGTGTACCCAACTTCAGGATGTGTAACCCATGCACCTTCATAATTGAATATTAATTCAACTAACATCATCTCCAATAACCTAGTAAATATAGCAAATAAGAATGGTTATTAAATAGTAAAAAAAAGGCAGAATATTAATAGAAGTGTTGTGAGATAGAATGTATAAAGTAAAAAAAAAATGAAAAAATATAGGCAGAAACTGAAAGGCATTTGCTGTGAGACAGAATGTAGAAAGTAAAATGAATGAATAAAAAATGCAGAAAATGACATGTGAGACATAGGGTCCCATGAATAAAGAAATACAATATGTACAAAATTATCCACAACAAAATTCAGTTTATGGGCCACCACTTCATAAAAAATTGACAAAGAGAGCAAATTGACAAACATGCACAAAAATCCAACCACAAAAATAGTTTAATGAAGCAATTTCCTTCAAGGGTCCTACATTTATGACCACCTTAGCTAATAAATAAATAAAAAGACTAGAATCTTAGTCAACATCATAGAAAAAACAAATCTAATATAAAACCCTAAAGCAGAAAACAATAAATCCAAATTTTTGCAGAAAACAACTACAAATCGGGACCATAAATAAACTAAAACATGCAACAACTACAAGACTGAAAACTATAAAGTATTTACATAAAAATGAAGGATAGAAGTAAGATATTGTTCAAACCGAAATCCTAGACCCCAAAATAAGAAAAAGTAAAACAAGTAAACGGCAAAATCAAGCAACAAATACTAAAATCAACAAGTATAATGAAGACACAACTGACCTTTACACCAAGAGCATGTGAAATCATTCAACATCAGCTATGGTGGTCTACCGTGTTTTATAGAGGGTTAGGATATGCTATGGTATTTTGTGTTGAAAAGTTAAAAGGGTTCAAAGGTGAAAGAATGGTGGTCTACCGTGTTTTAGAGAGGGTTAGGGCGGGTTGGCTTATGGGTGGGTCGGAGCACTTATAAAACAGCCCGGATAGTTATACGCGTGCCACGTGGCACTTCAGTTAAAGTAAGGGCTTATACAAATAATAGTATAACGACAGGGATTACGATGTCCTAATAGTATAACGGGGGGCTTTTTTAAACTATTGATGACAGTAGAGGGTTATATCTGACCCTTTGCCGTATAAACAAAGGTAGACAAGCCATAATAATAAAGTACTAGTTGGCCAACGAGGCTGCGACTGAATACACACATGCCTACACACATATATATACATGTCAAGCCTATGGGCTGGGGACTGAAAGCTGCAAAAAGAAACCCAGAATATTGTGTTCACAATAGCCTCTAAGAGTGTCATAATCACTGTCGGGACAAGGCCCCGACTATAATAAAATTGTACAACAAAAGTAACCATCATACGAAAGCTCCAGGAAGAGGTGGAGCTTACCAACTCACAGCTGAACCCCGAAATCCTAGCGGAGGGGTCAAGTCCCTACTTGGACCTGCACGCACGAAACAAAAATGCAGTGTCCCCAGGCAACGGGACATCAGTACGAATAAAAATATACTGGTATGTAAGGCAGAAAGTAGAATCATACATAGTTGTTGTAAAAAGGGTAATAGAGATATCACCTGACACTGAAACTCTGATAGCCTCAATGGCCGACATCCGACCTCATAGTAATCAAATATGCATGGTATGCTCGTGTAATCGTATGTCGTGAATACATATATATTGATGAAAATGCATTACATACCCAATCAAATGCTAGCAATGGTGGTCTCTCCCGGTAGCTAAACGGTATCATATTGCCAACCTGTGTCCATCTGTACAATATATATAGTCTTTCGGACAAATAGGTCCCTTACCGCCGATTATAGCTCGAAGTCCATGCATAATATGCTATTTATGATATGAACTTTGAATGCACATAATCTTGACTCATTGGTACTCTTATTCTCATAATCTCATAATACCTTCGTATCGCATACAAATGTCTCGTGGAACCTCATACGTTTTTTGAATAATCTTGAAAACTTAACTCGACTTTTAGAAAGATAACTTAACTCTGAAGATGTTCATAAAAAGCTTAAGGTGCTTCACTTAGTCCTTATACCTGATTTCTTGATAATTAGTAAAAGAAAGTATTTCAAAAACCAAGTGTTTTAGTAGTTTAAACATAAAAATTATATTTAAGATTTTTGGAAATCGACGTATCACTTTAGAGATTTTCAAATACACTTTAACAAGGAAGAAGGACTGATCGCAAATACTAAATGCCTTTATTTTTAAGTCACACAACCCAAAGACGAATAAGAATTCATATATATGAAAATATAGTTAAGAAAGCCGATAAAATGATATATATATATAGATGTCGAATACCCTATTTAACCGAACGAGTGGAATATCAACCTAATAGCATCATAAAAATACTTCAGCTACGATCCCAATGCCTTTCTCAGANGTACCTCTCCAACGAACATCTGAATGCCTGTAGTTTCTTCACGAAAGTTGTTCCTTACGTCATAAGCTTCACAAACACTATATATATGCAGCTTATACACACCTATAAACAGTTCATAATTGAGTTTAAATCGGCATATTTTCCATATGACCCTAACTTGACAAAACGTCCGTAGAACTTTGTAAAAATGATCATAAAAGAGTCCGAAGATGATTACCTTGGAAAACCAAGTATAAATCCTGAAGAACCAGAAAGAACAACAAATTCCTATCTTCCAAAAATAGTTCCAAACACAGTTAATAGAAATGGGAAACGATTTCAAAGCGTAGAGATTGGGTTTCTAGGCACGGGAGCAAACTTTAACGATAGAAATCGTTAAAAACGCACCTTAATCACTCAAGAACACCATGAGACCTTCTCTTCAGCTTGCTCACTATTTCAGTATTTTGGGACTAAAATAAAATGTTTTGGGGTCTTAAAAGTCGAATTTGCCGACTTATACCACTTGTTTGATCCGACCCGGTTCGCGACCCGGTTTTAGCCCGGACAATCCGCGGTAAAACAGTCATAACGTTTTACTCCAATGTCGGTTTGATGTGAAGTGTTTTTGGTTGCGAACTAGACTCGTAGACCTTCGATTTGGTAGGTTGTGGATTCCATAACCCTTTATATATTGGGAGAAATGATCTGATACATTTGACCCAAAGTTTAAAAAATTTATTAGAGAAATTTACGATAACTTTTGCCGACCTTTATTTCGCAACTTGCTTGACTCCAAAAATTAACATGTGACCAGTGTGATATTATAATACCTCATAACACATTATTCTTAGCATATTATACACTCTTAGTCTTATCCCGCAGGTGCAAGTTAACTTAAACCTTCCGAACGCGCGGGGTGCTACCCGAGTCATTTCTTTAACCACGAACCTTTGTTTAAGGGATTCCTTTGACCTAAAGCTTTAGTTTTTGTTCCTTTATANTCAATATGATATTATAATACCTCCTAACACATTATTCTTAGCATATTAGACACTCTTAGTCTTATCCCACAGGTACAAGTTAACTTAAACCTTCTGAACGCGCGGGTGCTACCCGAGCTATTTCTTTAACCACGAACCTTTGTTTAAGGGATTCCTTTGATCCAAATCTTTAGTTTAGTTTCTTGATATTACCACACATTTTCAGTCTTATTCTCCCAATGTGATATACCCAATCATATATACCTAAAATAATTACGCCACGTTACGTATATTACGTAAGAGAAGAGAAAAAATACGTGGGGTCTCACATGCCCAAAGTAAATTAATCACTTATTGTGAATCGGATGGAATAATTTTTTAAAATTTTTAATTTTTCCCAAAAATTTCAACAGTCGCCGTACCAATAGGCGACCTTCTCCAAACACTTATAAAAATAAAATAAACTTTGCAAGCCATGATTAATAATTAGATGCGTCACTAATAGTGTAATAGATAAGATATGTGGAAATAATTATGTTATTGTGGCTAATAAATGTTGATTATGTGGCTCTAATTTTCACACTTCACCTATGATTTTGGCTGAAGTTTCCAGTAAATAGCTGACTGCGTTTTAGATCCATACAATTATACCATTCTGGAATAGACGAAAAGATAGGATTGCAGATTGTCCACATTTGTCAAAAGTTGGGAACATCCATCTTTCTTGTCTGTTCTATTTTACTTCGATCATTATTCTCGAAGTTACTTCTAATTCAAAATACACATCGCTTGAAATTTTTAAGGTCGAAATTTACCCTAAAATATTTCGGGCAATAAAACATTAAGAAATGGCTCAGTAGAAGTCGATCAGAGAGCAGCGAGATTTGTAGTCGAGATTATATGGATCAAAATTTGACTGAGGAAATTCGGCATGAAGAGGTTATCAAGTGTGGAAATTGCGGCTCAACACGGACGATTAGGCCGAGGTCGACCAGGACCTGACAATAAAGAACCGCCGAGCAAGCCATTAAGGCCAAGATCGAGTGGCAAAGAATGGGTATAAAGGCTAGTATAGTCGTGGAACTATTTTCTGATGTACTTTTTAGGGTTTTGGGAATATCTCATATAAATAGTAAAAGAAAAGGGCAAAAGACATGTAATATTCACTATGATAAGAACTCTTATAAAAAATTGACTCTTGATATATAATACAATACTTTACCTTTCCACAATGATTCGATTTGTTGTTTATTATATCCTTTCACGCATCAAATCCGAGAAAGTCTCGTATATTCTCATATTCATTTGTCTTACATTGTTGTCAGAGGGAAGATTCATCCACATCATTCAATATTTGGCTGAATTCTTTCTTTTATTTACATTTATTGCCATTTAATATATTTATTGCCCATTACTGTCCCACAATCCGTTCTTGATAGCTTCATTTGATACTCTCATAATTGGTTCTAAGTGTTATTCGACGTTATTATATAAGCGTGTGTTGGATCTGAGATTTATTATATTTGACTAGAATTTGCCCTTCACTTTTCTTATTTTTTAATTCGGTTTAGCAAAAAGTTTCATACTTTTTGGTCAAATAGAGATGTTAATAACGGGCGAGATCGAATACCATTAGCAGAGTAGTTTCGGCTAGTTTTCAAAATGAAATATTAAAAAGAATATTCTACTGAATATTCTCTACACTTGTACTATTATGGTGTGTTAGGGATATGTCTTATATATCTATATCTATATTTATATCTATCTATACTATATTAAAAGAACGAAGGCCCTTAGCGAAATGTCGTTCACCATTTTTATCCTTTAAAAGTAAATTTCACATTGGTCAAATTTGTAATTTAACTATATTTTTAATATTTAGGACTTTTTGATCAATTAGTTATTAAAATCTTCCTTACTTGAACTATGTAAAAAGACCTAATATTTAGGATTTTAAAGATAATATACTAAAAAAAGAAGATAATATACTTGTCCTATAAGGCTATACTTACGACTAAAGTTTCACGGCATACCAAGATTTATCTTATATTTAGGGTTAAATTTTCAAAAATACGGCCATATCAATCTAAGATGGACAAGAATACGTTGGACCATTTTCTTTTTCTATAATGAAGGATCACTTCTAGTTTGAACTGCCTTAGCTATTGTTGGAATATTGGTTTTTCAACTGGTAATTAATTTTGTTTTTTAATATGAATTCTCTTTCAAAAATTACTCCAAGCATCTATTTCAATCAAGAACAAAATATGAGATTGCTTTACTTGTATTATTTTTCCCATCTTGTTATGATGTTATTGCATTTTTTAATAGTACACTTTTTCAAGTGTTGCCACACGAGAATATGATGTCTTTTTTGATTCGTTCGGTCCGGAATAGATCAGTTAAACATTCCATTAAGGAGCCTGGACTTGACTCTTCTGTGTGATATTTATTCTCTTTTGGATATTGAAATCACATCCAGCTGTGTTGGAATAGCTCGCAAAATTCAACCACTTCACCTACTTCATTGCCCCAAATCGTTTCTCGTACCTCTATTGAAACAGAATGGTTTTATGTTCTTTCATCGATTGATTATTCCTCTCCGTTCGGTTGATTCTCGAAATCACCTCTTGAAAAAAAAAGGACCTCGAGTCCAGACCCACAAATGAATAGGAAGCAAGGCGAGGGTCCTTCATTAAAGGGGGAAAGGAGGGGTGGGGCTTTGTTTCGGNGCCTTGCGCAACTTAGAAAGGAGAGAATTTCAGAAAGTCATTCTCCAGTCTAAGGATGTTCGTAGAGGTAAGGTAGTAAAGATCTATAAAGGGTTATCTTTAGCGTAAATAGCATGGTTAATTATAGGATAGCGTCAGCTAGACGATCAAAGATCAAGCAAGCGGATGCAATCAAAGAGCATCACCACTTTCTCCATCTTAGACGTTTTCGACTACTTCAAATGGAATGCTGCGGGAAAGGGATTAGACTAACTATCGGAACAAGCAAATTTCCCTTTAGCCACTCACGAATGGGCATAAAAAAGGAACTCCCCCTAAAATCTGAAGGAAGATTGAATCCTCTAGCTGCAAGTTAAACATCAACTCAAGAAAGCGATAGGCGAATGGGGATAGGCTCGGAAAAGGCATTTCCCCTTAGACGACTAATATGACCACTAGCCTTCAAGCCCATTCCCTAAGACAGGACTTCGACCGCTCTTAGTTCTTGAACCGAAAGGAAGAAGCGGGAAGGAAAGGTTGGTTGCACGTTTTTTGGGAGTAATGTCTCCTTTCTCTCTTCTCCAAGGACTCAGTCTCTCGGGTATCTATCAACATATAGAGATTTTGCCTCTGTCGCTGCATAGAGTAATCTTCTTCAATCTCCGAGTTCGAAGGGTAGAACAAGGGAAGGTCAAAGCTTTCCTCTCGTTATTCTTTCCACAACAAAGTCAGCATCTTAGCCCGAAAAGCAAGGAGGTGATTTAATTTTTGTTATCGGTTACATGCATTTTCTCTCAAAGACAATGTCGCCTATCTCGCTGGAAAACAAAATAAGCCTACATCTATAGTATTTGTTTTTTTTTTTGTTACAATATTTATAATCTATACCGTTTTGTGTCTCACACCTTCATGTAACATATTTATTGGGAATAACCAAATAAATAACACTCGATTCTTCTTCTTATTAAATTTAAAATTCACAAACTTCACAAAAATTAGAATTAGTTGACAAAAGATGTTTGCCAATATATATATATATATATATATATATATATATATATATAGGAGCAGCGGAGAGAGTTTAATATTCAATTCGAGTTCAAGAAACGAAAAACCTGGACGAAGTGGTTTGCACCGCAAGCCGTACCTATTGTTCGAATATACCCTTAGCGAAATATCATTCATTTTTTTTACCCTTTAAAAATTGAGTTCACATGAATAAAATAGTTATTTTATTATTTTTCTAATATTTAGAAATAAACCATTTCATTAATCTCCTACTATTTAGGAATAGTCATCCTTCACACTACCCTATGTTGTTGTTGTTGTAGTAGTAGTATTGAGGACTAGTCATTTAATTAATTTCTTATTATATAGGAATAGGCAATTTAATTATTCTCTTAATTTTTATAAAGTAGAAAAGTTTTTCATTCAACTCCATTTATATTTAGGAGTACTTATTAAATTTCTTCTTTTAGGTTTTGTAGGATAGGAGGTTTCTTTAGTTAATAAAATTCTGCCTAAAAGTTTCATTTTATTGAGTTCTCCTTTTAGGTTTAGGAGGGGGTTTTTAGTTAATAAAATTTCGCCGTTAGAAATGTTTCGGTACTAATTTTTTAGGACAACTTTTTTATAAACTATATTAGATGAAAATGAGCCTTTTGGATTAGATATCTTTATTTTTTAATCTATTTGAGCTGCATATAATTTTATCTTATATATATATACACAAAAGTGTATTGTGTTAAGTAGTAAAAACCTAGAAACTATGCCCATCAAATTAAAATCTGTTCTAATTTAAGTTTTGTGGGACAACATTTTTTTATTTACCGAGTTAGCTGAATAGGATATGTCAATATATATAATTTTGGACAACATTTCTTTATTTACTGAGTTAGTTAAATAGGACACGTCAATATATTTAATTTTTAAACACTTGTACTTTTATCTATAGTATTTCTTTTTAGTTTATAAAGAATATTTCATAATGTTAACGTTGTTTCTTATAATTTCGTATGCAATAATACGGGATACGTTACGCGTGCCCTAAGACTAATATATAAAAAAAGCGACGCATGCAACATTCATTTGATATGAACAAATTTTGGATTCTCTCTTGTAACAATACAAACACTACCTTTTCATCAAGGTTCTTGTTCATATTATTCCATACTTTTTCCATACTTTTCCATCAAATCCGAAAATAATTCGAAGATTCGAAAATTTATCTGTCATTCATCGTTATCGGGAGAGACAATCATCTAGTTCATCTTTTATTGGATGAACTTTTTCCTATTTCCTTAAATATTATTTACTGTTAGTTCTTCCCCATTACTGCTCACACTTTCCAGAACAGTCAATGTCCAAACTCACATCTAGAGATATTATTTTTAACTAAGTTTAATCCATTATTGTACAAATTTAACTCTGTTATCCGAGAGTCATATTTTTTTATCATTGTAATAACAAAATCTACTACATGCATTTGAACTCCTAATATATAGTTTGTTTCTATATAGGCAAATTAAATTCTTGCTTATCTGAAATAATGAGAAGAATATGTGACGGAAGCAAAATTTTCGCCAAGGAGATTCAAAAAATAAAACAAGTAAACACATAGAGAAGCCGAGGGGATTCAACATCTAATATATTATATTATAAGACGGACTCTGCTGAACTCCTTCAGCCCACCTAGTTCCGCCACTGCTTAGAGACCAACTCTATTCAGCCTGATTGATAAGGCAACAATTTGATACATCAAAGCTGAAAAACAGTATTAATGTTAAAGCAGAGTAGAACAGAACAATATGGTTAACAAGCCTACACCTACTAACAACCACCTAAGAACAACAAAAACTACCTTAATATTTTGATCTTATGTTCTTGCTATAAAAACTTTGTACATTGTTAGTCACTAACTGATAAAGACTGACCATAAACACATAATCTAAACACCATCCCACTTTCTTGATTTTGGCTCCTGTGCAGTTGAAAGAGAATTAAACCACATTTCTTCAGAAAAGCTGCTTCCTTATTTGCCCTCCTGCACAATGAAATGGTACAATTATAAATTATACAGTTCACATGACAATAGTTTATACCCAGAATAAAGGTCTAAACAACAACAAAAACGACAATAGACCCAGTGTAATCTCATAACCGGGGTTAGGAGAAGGTAGTGTGTACGCAGCCTCATCCCTACCTTGTGAAGGTTGAGAAGCTGTTACCAATAGACACTCAGTTTAGGAAAAGCATAATCACAGCATTGTTGAAAAGCCAGAATAAAAATCCAAAAACAATAAAAGCAGAGCTATTACCAATTATCTTATAGTGCTGAACCAGGACAACTAACTTGCTCAACAAACTCTCTAACTTGCAATCAAATCCTCCAGTTCAAGAACAATATCACTGTGATGTTTATCATTTTCTGCTCCATTCTCATATATCATATCATCTTCCATTAGCTTTTCCCACAATATATAGTTCTCAGATGACATGTCTTGGCTATTCCTTTTCTGTTCCTCAGCAGGACTGTTTGATTCATCAGAAGAAAACAGTGTTTGTATTTCAGACTTAATTGTTGTGAATTCCTCTTGAACTTGAAGACTATGTCCATCACACTTATAATCACATTGAGTATTAGCCAACCTCCTCTTTTTTGTGACAGTACCATTGTCTAAAATCTTTCTCTGTTTAATCTTCTCAATCAAATGTTGAACAAAGAGTGGATTCTTGAATGCTTTTGCCATAAAGATTGCCATATACTTTTGCCTAGTCTCACTATTCTGTAACCTCTCTTTAACAGTAGCTAAGTAGCTTTCTGTGTTCTCTTGTTGTTGTTTTAGACTTTGGACTTCCATTTTCAATGTGTTTTGATCCTTTTTCAGCTTCTCTAATTCAGCCTCAATCCCATTCCCATCCTTATTGCAAGAACCAAGCCAAGATTGTGCTGATCCTGATCCTTGATGAGTATACTGCTGCTTTCTCCTCTTTATATTTACCAGCAAATGCTTCTTCCCTTTCTGAAATCCCTCATTTGCAAATTCCCATCTGTCTGAATCAATCTTCCTGAAACGCTATAAACCCAAACAAAACAAAATATACTTTAATGACACGATAAACTATAACCTAATTTTTATATACTTTAATTACACAATGAACTATAATCAAATAAAATTAGGTTTATGTCTATATACTTTAACATGAAGAGGCGGAAAAGGGCAATCCAGGCATCCAACATAGGGTACCGGGAAGAGCCACACCCGGAAGGATGTACATGAAGAGGGGGAAAAGGGCAATCCAGGCATGCATCCAACACAGGGTACAGGGTACCAGGAAGAACCGCACCCGAAAGGATATGACGTAGACAAGCTACTTCCATGGCTCGAACAAGTGAGCTATAGGTCGCATGGAGACACTGTTACTGTTGTTCCAAAAATGCACTTGTGTATTAACATGTGATTGCATCTCAATTACCATTTTTATCAAATTACCTACTAACTTATTTGTCCACTCTCACCGAAATTTAACATGTGATAGCAGCTGGATTATCATTTTTATCAAATTACCTATTAATGCTTATCAAGAATTTGCAATAACCATATTATAAGCTACAAGTGCACAGAATTTAAAACTTAACCAAACACAGGCGCACTCAATCACTGAAAAAAAGGGCAGCGCGGGTCCGAAGAAACTTGGAGAAGAGAATGTTTCGAAGGCTCGGGAACCTACTGGTCACAACTTTACCGATTACGGCAAGTCTCCCTTCACACTCAATCACTATTTCACCAAATAAATGTGCATATCCCCTAAACATTTAATTTAACTTCCAAAACTGAACTCACCATAATTCAGAATTAGCACCAGAAGATACATTAATTAAGGCCAAGTATTAATTTTCCCAGCTAATTTTGTAATAGAAAACAAAGTAGTAGTAACATATAATTGGGAAAACTTACATAGGTATTAAGCTGGCGAATGAAGCTAGAGAAGTTATTGTGCTTAAAATGTTTAGGCAAAAGATCAATAGAAAACTTGTGTGGATCCCAAACAACGAAGCTCGCTTTCGTATTACTCCAGGAGATTATAGAGTCGGTATTAGGATCATCCACCATTTCAAATGTTTTCTTCAAAAATGGCGGTGGACCCATATCACGTAACCCTTCCAATGGCTTTGGCAGTAGTGAGCTACTAAACTCACTATTGCCAATAATGTCATCTTCTTCATCAAGAAATAGTACTGGCTCTTCTTTAACAGTTACTAGTCCGCCATTGATGACGTCATCTGTTACCATTTTCTCCTGTTCCATCTCTAATGTTCAAAACCAGAACTCCTTTGTTTTTAAACTCTGATTTGGGTTCAAATTTTTGCAGATAAAATTAAGGGAAATGGGTTTTCTGAGAGAGAATATTTTTTGCAGACGAATAAAAATGGTGAGACACTGAGACTTACAGTACAGGGCAAGTATAAATTGTATAGTAAGAGTGGGGGTAGGGGGAGTAGGGTAGGGTAGGGTAGGGTGGGGGGGAAGGGCGGTGACGGTGCACTGTGTGTGTGTGTGTGATTTAGAAAGCAAATAAGGAAAAGCGATGTGTAACGAACCGTTTCGGAGAATGTTGCCATTTGTATTTTTACGTTCATTTATCCCACGTCATTAAGTCCCTCAATTTTTAAGAAACTTTTGTTTGACCCATAACTTATAAATGATGCAATTGAATTTTGTGATATATAACCTCGCAAGTGAAACTCATCAAAGTTTGATTTCTCATTTAGGATTTAATACACTTCGTTGACCAAAATTTCTAAAGTCTGATACTTATTTATAGTTAAGTGTTTATTCACACGTACTTAGTCGATATTTGAACAACGATATATCTTATCGTTTGAATCAAATTTTTATGCACATCACGTTAAGCTATTTATATAATGCTATTACATATAATATAATTTTATGTATTCTTGCAAAAAATTTACAAGACATATTGTAACTTATAATTTTATAATTTAGATTTTATTTTGAATTTTGTGTGAGTTTAAATCTTTTGCGATTACGAAATATTTAGTTAGTAAACATATGAGCTATTAATTACACGTGGAATATGTGCAAAAAAAGAAACCTTTTACATGCTAGAGCAAGAAGTGTAGATTATATGATTAAAGACATTAATCTATAATTTTAAAAATAACAGATTAAGTAATAGATTGACCTTATATAAATAGTTCAAACATAATATATATATATATATAACTAATTAAAGTTATATAGGGTGATTCCTCGAAGACCTATTAATTATTTGTTTGCTAGGGAAAAACTTAAGCGTCGAGATTCAATTCAAATGACAAATATCTCACCCAAGAACCTCAATCTTAAACACTTCTTGATCGACATTAATATTTTCAACTCTCAATTTGCTTACCATCAAATAATATGATGCAGTAAATGAGACCACTTTTTCCTTAGTTAAAAGTTTCGAGTTCGAATTTTGGGTATGAAAATTTTTTTTATAGAGAATGCTTTCCCTTGAATGAGATCTTACCCGATATAAATTCAGATATAATCGAACTCTAATACAAATACCGGACAACGGGTGAGAAACCAAAAACAACTCTCAATTTGAGGGTGTATTTGAATGTTTTTTCTTGTTTAGGGCCCTAGGGAGGAAAAGACCAAACAAGCCAAAGGCAAGCTTTATCCATTCTTTGGCTATAAGAAGGAAACGGCAGCAGTTGAAAATATTCGGAGGGATAAATACAGCACAAAGCAGAGTCAGGTGTCTGTGGTAGCAGGTCGCTACGTTAGTGCATGCAACATATGCCATTTGTTTTACGCTTTTTGAATATTTTATTGTGGTAATTCGAGATGTATATAAAAGAGAGTCTTCGTGTTATGATTTATATGTCACGGATCTCGTGAAAGCAACCGTTGATCAAAGGCGGATTCGAGATTTTGACAGGATGAGCGCACTATTAAAAAGAGATGAATTGAGAATATAAATTTTACGAATTTAACCTTTAATTTTACGATTGCGTATTTATTACGCTTTTAGAATTATAAGTTTAATTTTTTTAATAGTAATTTTATTATATTTATATCTATTTTTTATGTTGAAGATATTGAGATCAGTAAAACCTATCGATTATATGCTATATCATACACAACTATTAGTTTTAATATACACAATTTGTTTAATCATATAAGATTTTATTGCGACAAAAGAAGAATAGGAATTTTAATGTGTGAAAATTTTGAAAGAATAAACCAAAAAAAAAAGTACTTAATTAATACGCAAAAAATAACACCAAACATGTCCATCCTCTATGGGCGTCTACTTTTAAAAAAGGGAAAAAAATAAGATTGACATAAAATTTGAACTCATAACCTTATCTAGATAGGTACAATCAATAACCATCACATCTTATAATACTTTGAGCATGGGTGCATACACATGTATTTAAATATTTTTGAAAAATATAATTTTAATATGCATAATTTAGGACGGGGAACATGAGTCCACGTGCCCCATAGAACCACCCCTAGATACGTCCTACTTGCGTTAGGCTAACTGTTATAATATTTTCCCGAATTTTGAATGAATACAGAATACTATGCACACCATGCTGCAAAAAATTCGAGATGTATAGAGGAGAAGAGGTAGAAGTTCATATACAGTTGGGCTTAAAATGTTCATTAAGTAAGTACGTTTATTAATAATGCAATTATTAACACGTTAAATTGTCTTACTAAAACTTAAAACCCATAAAATTAAATTTAATTTAGCCTCTGACTAGTTTAAAGGACCCACTTCGAAAAGTATTGTTAGGTAATCCCTCCGTTTTAATTTACGTGAATCTAATTGATTGGGTACGAATTTTTAAAAGAAAAAGAGAAAAATTTTAAATTTATAGTGTAAAATAAAGTATATATATTTATATAAAAATAAATTATTTTTAAATAAAGAAATAGGTCTTTTTTTAATACGGACTAAAAAAAATAAGTTCACATAAATTGAAAGAGAGAAAATATGTCATAAAAAGCGTGGCACTGTTGTGTGAATGGCACGAGAGGAAGATAGTGCGACTCTGAAATGCTTATCGAGTAGTGGCATATTTCACTTCCCCCCTCCTCTATCGTTATCTCAACTAATAAAAACCTCCATTTTCTATTTTTTGGGACGTCAGGCATGTAGTTTTTTGTTACCTAATTTAATGGACGATTGGACATAAGAATTGTAAAAATTTTAAGAAAATATTTGAAATTAGAGTTATGTTTGGACATGAATATTATTTTAAATTATTTTTAAAATTTTGTGAGTGAAAATTTTAAAAAACAATATTTTTTTTATAAAACAATAAAAGAAGAAGAAGAGTATTGCAAAGAAAAATAGAGAGGGAAATTTTTTATTGATTTTGAGATCAATTACAATGGAATATAACCCCTCTATTTATAGGGAAAAAGTGACTTAGCCACCAAGTAACAAACCCTATAATCTCTATAGAATATAGACATTCATCATAAATAAAATACTATTTATAACACTCCCCTTGAATGTCTATTCAACAGATAATGTGTCTCGTTAAAACCTTAACTAAAATAAAACTCAACGGAAAAAAAATTCTAATTAAGGAAAAAGAGTACACATATCTAACAATACGCCTTTTGTTTGTCTCATTAAAAACCATGCAAGGAAAACTCAGTGGGACACTTTGTAAGGGAAAAAGAGTGCAACGCGCATTAACTCCCCCTGATGAGAGCATCAATTCACATCCTTAAGCATTCGCATCCGAATCTTGTACACTAGCTTCTTGAAGGTTGACATTAGTAGAAATTTGGTGAACAAACCAGCCATATTATCACTTGAATGAATATGTTGCACCTTGAAATCTTCATTCTTATATATATATAATGTCTTCATATAATGTCGTGGAATAACCTTTTCAATATCTCCATACTATCACATTATCATGCTTATAGTTATAGCAAGATACATATGTGCACAAATTGCATGTAGGATGTGGTACTTCAAGACCAAGAATTATATATGCTTTAAGCAATTTAAATCCTTCCGGGATTGTCATATAAGTTAAGTCATATAAGCAATATAAATAGACTTTAGATGCATATTTATGTCATGCTAGACATATAAGATAGATAAATGTGATTACACACTCTTTTGACTTCATACTTTCAAGTGTTTGAACTACATGTCCAAAATTATATGTCTTTCGTATGAAACAATGTTTCTTTAATTGTTTCTTCAGACTTAAGATCCTCGTATATATTTAATGTTATCATAGACGTAATCGACGAACATTTCATATCGGTTCCAACAATCTTTTTTGATAAAGACATGACATAGAGATCTCTTCATTCATATTTTCAGGTACCTGAACCTCTCCTGAGATTTCAAAATACAGTTCACCTATATACATTGCAGCAGAATAACCCAGTTACAACGTTGCAAATTTGTAGCCCATTAACAATAGGCCAAAGTTTGAAAAATAAGCTTTTTTTTATTCTGCAGATCTTCAAGCACAAAAATTCGGTGATTTTTTATTCTTCTTCCCCAAGT
>ML397076.1:3894-52357 GCA_005239525.1 Nicotiana knightiana
AAAAAGCAAGTGAAAAGCCTACAAAGGCAAAATAAAATGTTGGGTCCCACGTGACCGATCGCCATGGCGTAATCTGGAAAGCCAAGGCCCCCGGGATTAGAGATGAAACCCAATCCCCAGCAAGCAAACAAGCAAGCAAGTGGTTGAGATCTTCATCAAAAGAAATGAGATCAAGCAGTTGAAAATCAAAGCCACAAAACCAACCACCATTTCAAACTAACAAATTGTTCTTTGTTTGAAAATAGGAAACAGGTGCAAAGCACAAAAAAGCAGGTGCGATCAAAAGGAATTACGCAAGAGCTAGAAGGAGCTCTACAGCATTGACTCCATAGAAAGGGAAGTTTCCTCCAAAAATCTTTTCCCGCATATATATAAAAAAGAAGAAATGCAGTTGAATATGATGCAACCCTAAAGTATTATACGGTCCTCAACCCCTAGCACAACATTTTCCAACCGAGGATATCCCAGTCCTCAGTTGATGCCAACATAGGGTCCCGCACCCAAGCAGACACCGGCATAACCTGGTGATCTCTTCTTTTTCTGACAACAGCATAACCTGTTGACCTTTCCAGACACCAGCATAACCTGGTGATCTTCCTGACAACAGCATAACCTGTTGATAATCTTCAGACACTGGTATAACCGAGTGACCTCTTTTCCCCAGGCAACAGCATAACCTGTTGACCTTTCCAGACACCAGTATAACCTGGTGATCTTTCTGACAACAGCATAACATGTTGACCTCCCAGACACCGGCATAACCTGGTGATCTTTCTGAAAATAGCATAACCTATTGATCATCTCCTGATACTGGCATAACCCGGTGATCTCTTTTCCAGGCAACAGCATAACTTGTTGATTTCCCAGACACCAGCGTAACCTAGAGATCCTTTCCTAAACAACAGCATAATCTTTGATCATTTTCTGACATTGGCACAACCCAGTGATCCGTTTTCGGCAACAGCATAACCTGTTGACCTTTCTAGACATCGGCATAACCTGGTGATCTCTTCGGACAACAGCATAACCTGTTGATCATTTTCTGACATTGGCATAAACCAATGACCTTTTCTCCGGCAACAGCATAACCTGTTGACCTTTCAAGACACCAGCATAACCTGGTGATCTTTTTCTTGACAACAGCATAACCCGTTGATCCTCCCCCCGACACCGGCATAACCCGGTAATAATTTTTTTTTTTGACGACAGAAAAACCTGTAAATTCTCTTCATAGGATCTCCAACCCCTAGTTGATTTTACCTTTGGGCATAGGGTATCCACTCCCTAGTCTACAATAACGTCGGGTGCACTGTTCCAGGCTTTTCATTTGTTTTCAATAATAAAGTAGTATAGATTTCCTTACAATAACTCACGAAATTTTCCCAGTGAAAATTGGGGCAGAAAATTTCGTTCGTTCGCTTTTTGATTGTGCAGATAACCTTTGTTAGGACATTGGACTCGAGACGACCAAAAGAAGAAGTTTCGATCTAGAATAATAAAACAAAAAAAAGAAAATAGAAGATTGAATCCAAAGTGCAGAAACGGGGAAGACATGGACTATTCAGGACGATATTGAAATCATCTGTTCGGCACATCCTGCCTTGATCCGAAGAACGATAAGACGAAACCAACACCTGAGGCTAACAAGCGTCAAAATCCAGGTCAGAGTCAGGGGAAGATCAAGACTCAAGACCAGGCCTTAGATAGGAATCTTATGACTAGCAGCTGATAGGTTTAGTTAGTCTATCATTTTGATTACTTTTGGTGTAATAAGGAGATCAGCAGCAGTAACAGCAACCGTCGCAGTGAAACCATAGTTACTCAATAGTCCCAGCTACCAAAACTTCCAGAACTACACTGACCTGATTCCTTTATAGCCAAGGATATGTAGGCAACCTTTGAAGCAGGGGTCGGTCAAATCTTTCAAAAATGCTTCACAATGGAACATACGAATGGGTAAAGTCGTTTATGGTCGCTCACTTTGTCTTTGCCCGGAAACTCTTCGTGTTTCCGAACAAAGAGGGGCAGCTGTGAGCACGTGATTTTTTACCTATCGTATAATCCTATAAATCTCACTAAATTAATTAGTTTTACGAATTTTTATTGAATTTTTAATATTTGCAAATTTAATTTTTACATTATATATCCATAATCCGTCATTTAAATACATAAATAATTTAAAATGGCAAGATTAAGCACATAACTTTAGTTAACATCTAAATAAATATAATTATTTGATATAAAGTCGATTAATGTTTAATTTCTTGATTTAATTAGCTCTTTTAAATAAATTGTGAAGTTTGTCCTTTAATTGATTAGGAGTAATTAAAACCATATGACTCTTGATTAATTAATTGGATAAAACTAGTCTAAAACTAATTATTACATGTTTAGTCTTAATTTAATTAATTAATTGAGTTTACATTCTAAAAATGGGTTAAAAGTCGGACCTGGGCTAGATCTGCCCAGGCCCAAAACTCACCTCTCCCAAAACGCAAACGACCCAGGCCCAAATGAACCAACCCGATCAGACCCCAAACCCTCCAAAACGACCCTGTTTTATTAACTCAAAAGATCTCAGCCGTTCATCTTCCCAGATCCAACGGCTGAGAACTGATCTTCATTTACTATATAACTGTCCTAAACTACCCCCACCCCCCTTATTTGCAAAGTATTACACCCCTCCCCCTTAGAGACACCCCCCATCTGTCTCCCTCTAGTTTCTCTAAGGTCCACCGGAACCACCATCCCCCCACCACTCCTCCGCCTTGCTCCGCCAGCCGGAAATCGCCTCCGACGGTGGAACTCAACCAAACTTTACCAAAACTTCACCCTATAACCTGTTCTTAACCCTCAATCACCTTCCGTCCTCAGTTTTCTAAAACAAACACCCGATCTTGACTTATTTCAGATCTGAAATTCATAGAACCTTAACACCGTGTTAAATTCCCGTTGTTAAGGTCTCTGTGACTTAGACTCTCATGATTAGATGGCTCGTAACGATAGCCATCGATTCATGCTAGTCGAAGTCACCGTTGAGTCCACTGGAGTCCGGCCAAACTCCGGCAAGTCGCTAGAATTCAACCAAAAAAACCTGGAGACCACCATTGGTACTCTATGACTTCCTCTCTACTTCTTTTCTTTTATTATTTGGTTACTTCATGTCTTAAAACTAGGGTCTAGTTCAAAATTAATGGAAAAAAAAACCTATATGCTTTATTCTTATGCCCGTTTTACACTACGATTCTCTGTAGATCACTGATTAATAAGTTGTTAGGTCCGTTTATTTTGATTATTGAAACTCATTGAAGAATTGTTGGTTTAATTGATTCCTTGTTCACTGATTTGTTTCTATAAGTGTCATTGTCCCCTGTTTTGATTAATTGCCTCCTTGAGTACTTGGTAATATTAGTAATTAGATCAACCATGATTTTGTTAATTAATTTAGGATTCTTGACATCTTTAGAGAAATCAATATGATTTTCATTGTTTATTTTTTTGTTTTCTTTATCTGTCCTGTTAGATAATTCGTTAGGATTTAATACTAATTAACATGATTACTTAAGCTAACTACTTAATTAGTTAGTATCTAAATGAGTTTAATTAGTTTAATTTGACCCTATTGTCGTTTGTTGTTATTTTGGTCCCTATTAAACTACTTTTAATAGTTGAAAATATTTAAAAGGGGGTTGAATAGATAATAAAAGAACTTAAGGGGTTGAAATTAATTTGGAAAATCAGAAATCTGTTAGGAAACTTCTAGAATAGGCCAGCTGTAGGGAAATCTGTTACAAAATATGCTCTTATCCCTTAAATTCAGGGATCAGTACATTGGGGAAAAAAAAGGGCCCTTTCCTATAAATAGAGACACTCACTCACAGAAAAAGGGTGAGACAAAACGAAAATATTGATTTCTTTAGCTGCTTCTACATTCTGATTATCTTTTTTGATTGAAACATCTGAAATCACAAAGAAATCAAAATACCCTTTTATTAAAAAAAATGGAGATTTCAAAAGAAAAAAAATCAGTGAACAGATATGATTTCTTTCAATATTTCTTCAAAGTTTTTCTGGTGAATTCTCAGTTTTGGTTTTGTTTGATTTTGGTTGTGGTTTTCTGAAAACTCATTTGGTTTATTTGTGGGAGTTGGGGTTTAGTTTGGAGGCTACTGTTGTTGTTGTTTGGTGTTTCTTTCTTCTAGCTGACCTTTTCTTGGTCTGACCTTTATTTGGTCAGGATCTCTCTATTTTTCCTTCTCTAAAGGTATGTAACTTCTTCATCAATGAATGAATCCTCTTAAACTCTGAATTTTCTGCTATATAACTTGTTGATTCTCTTTGTTGCTTGAGCTCTTCTTTTAGCTATTTATGTATGTAATCTTTGTCTTAGAAAAAATAAAACTTTCAGAGCTGGAAATGTGTCTTATCATGTTGTACGGATGTATCTCGTTTGGATTTCTTTGACTGCATGTGCATAAGATTTGAAAAATGTATGGCTTGTTTGAGTTTGTTTAAGTATTCTACAATACCAAACGATGGTTTCCCGTTGTTCAGCATAACTGAAGCTGAATCTGACCTCCATTATGGTCAGATTCAGTTCATAAAATGCATAAAACATGTTTATCTTTCCTTCTTGAGAATCTGTGGTTACTTATTGAAATTTGGTTGTCCATTTATGTGATTATAACAGTAGAAACTTCTCTTAAATGCTTTTGTGATTAAGTCTATGTAAATGAAGTTATAGTAGAGTCATTAAATAAGCATTAAAGGGTAGTGAATCTTATCCCTTAATGGTCAAATTTACCCCATAAAGTGCTTAAATATTGGTCTGGATGATTTAGACCTTACATGATTGGATGTCACTATGAGGACAACATTTAAAGGGTTGAATCTGATCTCTATAATGATCAGATTCAGTCTTTGGAAATGCACATGAATTATGTCCGGTAGTTTGGGACTAAAGGCTGAAGAATACAGATCCTAAAGCATGAAGGTTGTTGGCTCGCACAGGAGCAACAGCTAATTGGGTTTTTTTTATTTTTCTGTTATTATGAAAATCTGTATTTTTTAATTTAAGAACAATGTAATAGCGTATTTATAGTCATTTGTATACATTCTTTGTTGTAATAAGGACTGGACTATAATGGAATTTACATCAGTTGTACTTCCTGGAATATTTATCATAACAGTCATGGGATCTAGAGTTTCAGACCCATTAATTGTGTTAAATAATTTTTCTGATGATTAAATAGCGTGAGGGGTATTAATTTTTTCTCCCAAAAATATCAAATGTTCTTAATTCAATAGGTCTTGTTCGTTTCTTTCTTCTTATTTTTTCTTTTAAAGTTGTTCTGCCACAGAAAACAAGGATCAAAATTCTCTGTTAGATCCCTGATCAATGTGTAATTATCCATGAATGATGTATAGGTCAAATAGTAAAAAAAAAAATCTGATGCATATAACATTATATTCACAATTCAAATCTGCCTTATTTCTTATCATATAGATGCGAGATGTGTTAGCATGTTTGTTCTTAACTGTTTTTCGAATCATGTCCAAATAACCTAATTAGGATGTCCTAAATTGATACAATTTGGGACTTAAATGTGTCCATAGCCCAAAACAATTATCTTTAGGCTATTGAACATCATTTTAGGCAATCTTTAGGTAGAATGAACACCTTTACTTTGAAACCTGACAAATTGAGTATTACCTCAAATTACCGTAACCCACACTCGGGAGTGGCAACTCATGGCCCCGACCCTTAACTCTAAACAACTAATAAAACGCACGTAGCAATCACGGGTGCATTTCATGTGACATTTTTTCCATGTGCTAAAAACAACAAGTGTATTCCGTCGTAACTTATCCAAGATAAATCCATAAACGTCCTAATTGATTTTAAAACTAAAAATGCTCCCGCAAATGAAAAGCATAAAGAATAAATGAACATCGCCTCAAATAGGCACTATGAAACCATCATGACCATAGTCTTGACCACGTAATCTACATTCGGGCATGACAACTCATGTCCCCGTCTTCAACTTCAAACTATAATAAAAATTACACTTTGTTATTGCGGGTGAATTTCATGTGGCGTAGTTATAATGTATCCAAAAACAAATAAGTGCACGCCATCGTGACTTATATTTCAAGATAAATCCATAAAAGCGGCTAACAAGTGAAAAAGGCTAAAAGCACCATAGGTTTAAAATACGTAAATAAATCAGATAATTAGGCCAAATATTACTAGTTAAGCGACCGTGCTAGAACCACAGAACTCGGGAATGCCTAACACCTTCTCCTGGGTTAACAGAATTCCTTACTTGGATTTCTGGCCGCAGACAAAAAATTGAAACAGAGTCAAATTTTCCTCGGTTTGGGCTCTTCAAAAATAAAACGGTGTCCTGGAACATCGTCAAAAATCCGGGTGGCGACTCTGAAAACTAAAATAAATCCCAAATCCGAATAATGTCACTTTAATTGGAAAAACTCCCTTATTACCCTTCATTAATCCGGGGTAGTGAAAAAGGAGGTGTGATAGTAGGCTACCTCACCAACTCTCTCAAAATTCTCAAAAGAAACAATATACCATGGCTCAACTTGATCTTTTTCCCAAACCTCATCACACCCTTCATGGGTGAAACTCTAAGTAGAACCCTCTCACCCACCATGAATACAACATCACGATCCCTCATATCCGCATAACTCTTTTTCCTCGACTGTGTTGTACTAAGGCACTCCTGAATCCTTTTCACCTTCTCCAAAGCCTTATGGGCCAAATAAGTGCCCAACAACCTAGACTCCCCAAGCTCAAACCAACCAATCGGAGGACGATATTGCATCCCATATAAGGCCTCGTACAGAGCTATTTGGATGTTCTACTAGTAGTTGTTGCTGTAAGCAAACTCTGTTAGTGGTAGAAATTGATCCCATGAGCCCCCGAAATCAATGACACGTGCAAATAACATGTCCTCGAGAATCTAAATAGTGTGCCCGGACTGTCTTTCCACGTGTGGATGAAATTTTGTACCCACCTTGACCTGTGTGCCCAACTTACGCTGCACGACCTCCAATAATGGGATGTGAACTGCGTGCTCTGATTGGAGATAATATATACCAGCACACCATGAAGACGAACAATCTCACAAAGATAAATACGAGCCAACTGCTCTGAAAAGTAGGTAGTCATGAATGGAATGAAGTGTGGAGACTTGGTTAGTCTTTCCACAATGACCCACACATGGTCGAATCTCCTCAAGGTCCGCGGATGTCCAACTACAAATCCAGGGTGATACGCTCCCACTTCCACTTTGGAATATCAAGCCTATGAAGAAAACAACCCGGTCTCTGATGCTTGTACTTAACCTGCTGACAGTTCAAGCACCACGCCACATACTCCATGTCGCGTCCCTTTTTCTCGCGAAATCGGGTTTCGACATGTGACAACTCTTTAAATGGGTGTTAAAAGATAAGAGTCGCCACCTAATGATTTTAAGGTGTGTTAGGGCACCTGTTTGCAAATAACTCTGTTTGACTAGTCAACGTCACCTAAGATATGGTAAGGACTCAAATTATCTCGAAGAGATAGTGTTAGGCACTCTTCGAGATCCACAACTGTGGGTCCCATCCAAACTTTAAACTATGTGAATTATGTAACTAGGCTAGGTGATTAGATAAATAAAGGAAATAATAGAAGTCAAAGAGTCTTATCATAACACATGGAATAGGTGCAAATCCTTAATACAAGGATACAAATACATTGGTCTATATTAAACGACTAAGTACAAATAGTAAGTAAAAAAGGAAGGGGGTCCTAAGTTTTTTTAACCTAAAGGATCACCCCGTGCAACATAAATAATACTTTTTACATAAATAATACTTTTTACTATGTTGAAGCGGGCACAAACTATCATCTCCTGCTACCTGATTACTATGTTGAAGTTGTTTACCTAAAAGCGTTCTAATTCAATTCTAATTCGTACCCTATACGTGCGCTACCCGTCCCGCATCTATGGTCCAGGAGGCTTTGAACCTCTATTTGGGTGTATCTAGACTCAACTTAGGCTACACAAAAATGAGAAAACTAGGCGCGCATTCAAAACAAATAGGACTACACGTAATCAACACCCAAGGCTCAAATTCACCTCCTCATATATACATGTACGCACGTTGTCAATTAGGAAGACAAATATAGATTATACTAACGATATTCAAAATATCTAAATGGACTGCTACAGATGGGCAGGTTTGGAGTCAAGGCATGTTAAATTGTTCAAGACCTATTGGTAGGATATCTACGTGACTTTAATTTCCAGTATTATATATAAGCAGCGTTTAGTTGAGTTAAAACATTGCACATCCTATTAGCATGATTTCTAAGTGATTCTGGATTTCAGTAACACATTGGCAGCGTAGTAATTTCTGAATTAGTGCATAGGCAAATTGAATGTTGCAAGTCCTATAGAAATGATATCTACTCTTTTTGCGTAAAAACTTAGTGAAAACAATCATAGTTCTGAATTATTAATGTTGGTTTTATAGGCATGCATCTTAAACATGCGACAGTGAAATAGAGAACAATAGGAATGGTCGATTAGAGTATTAGAACCCTATAGCCATGATATCTGAGGAGTACACTAAAGCAATTGAAGCATTTGATAGATGGATTATTTTAAGTCCTATAGGCATGGTATCAAGGTAAGTGAAAAATATTGCATTGTTGCGCCCTATAGACATGTTATCTAAGAGTGTTGAATAGCAGACAAAGGAACAGGTGTAGCAGATATCGGAACTAACATGTTTGACAAGTTAAGTGAAGTATTTCCATGACTCCTATAGGCATTGTGTCTATCAGTGTACAGAAATAAGACATGTTAAACAACAAATAGATCACATATACCCTATAGACATATTCTCTACCCTTTCATACAAGTATTAGAATACCCCAGCCTCCCTTTTTACTAATTTCCCCATCATTCAATTTTACAAGCTATTACATATCACTTTTAAATAATTATTTGCCCAAGTACAATATAGGATAACCCAACAGTATATCTTGTCTTCAAATAGGCTCAACACCTCATGTAGATAGCAGGCCCAAACTCCAAGTACAACCAATATACTTCGAAAACCTCAAGAACAAACGTAGGCCAAACATACAAGGCCCAAATGATGCTAATTAATCTAAGGGATGCTAAGTTCGGACACACAAGTAACAGAACTAGTCTTAAACTGCTGTAACTCTATAAGGACGAAATATCGTCCAAATCTTGGAGCATAAAGTCGATCTCCTTTGATTCAAAGACTGATACTTGCCAAAAATGGGCAAGTAATAAGTAACACCATATTTACACAAGTAATAGCCGTATAATCCAGAAAAGGTAAGTAAATCATGGTAAGAATCCATGGATGATCTAGATTCAGAGAAGACTTGGAGTGGCAGCTAGGGTTTGTTTTAGAGACGAGAGAACATTCGAGAGAGTTTGGGGTGGCTGTTAGGTGGCGATGAAGATTAGGGTTTGGGGTTGGATTAATTAAAAATGAGAGAGGGTGGTCTGTAGGCCGTTAATCTGTGAGATCAACGGCTGAGATAGAAGATATAGTGGGGCGTATTGTTCAAAATGGGTCATGACCGGTTTAAATGAAGGGGTTGTTTGGTTTGGGTTGCTGAAGGGTTTAATGGGGATGGGCCAGCGGTTTTCGGCTTGGTTTTCGTCCGAAATTAGCCCTATATTGGGCTATGCAATAAAATACACGAAATTATTTTAAGATAATTTATAAATAATAGAAATATTACCTATGTAGTAAAATGATTGAAATAATAACCTAACATTATAAGAATATAAAATGCTATTTTGGTGTAAATAATGTAATTATATATAGAGTATAGGCTATTATTGCAAAATTGTGTAAACAATATAAAGATACAAATATAATTATACAAAAATAGAGTAAAATATTATAAAACATATATATGGCTGCAAATAACAAATTTGGATGGCTAAGTGATAAGTAGGGATTTTAACTGCTTATTTGCTCTCTTAAACTTATGTTTTAGCTCAAAAATGCTTAAAGGTATTCCCGAAAACTAATGAAATGTGCTTTCTTGCAGGAATATTGGGACGAACTAAAGAAATGAAAATTAACTCAAAAAGTAGAAAAATTTTACAAGAACCAAAACAAGACAAAAGGACCAAAGTGCGGACCGCACATTCCTGTGTGCGACCGCAAACTCTGATAAAGCACTGATAGATTTTCTATACAGAGTGCGGACCACACAATTATTGTACGGCCACAATTCAGAGACTTGTGTTTTGGGAGATTGAAGGTGTGCAGACCGCACTATCATTGTGCGGCCTCAGGATGCCAAAGTGCGGCTGCACTCATAAATGTGCGGTCCGCGGAAAGAAGCCTAGTTCCAGTTCAAGATCAAGAGTGTGGCTACACTCATAAATGTGCGGTCCGCACAATCAAAGGGAGTGCGACCGTACCCCAGATTTATGCGGCCGCAGAAATCCACCCTATTTAGTCAGCCTCAAAAGGTGGACCGCACACAGAATTGTGCGGCCGCACAACCTTTACAGGGGCAATTTTGCCAGATATTTTGAGCTGGGTATAAATAGATCTTTTTGTCATTTTTGGGTTAAGTTTTGTGCACCTGAGTTTAGATAGCCGTTTTCTTTTTTTGTATTGGGTAACTTTGTACTAGTTTGATAGTTTAACATTAGATTTTTTCCCCTCATCATCTATTATGTATTTTATCTTAGTTTCTTATTTAATTTCTTCATTTTCCATGAATATCTAAACCCTTAGGTAGGGTTGTGACCTAACCCTAGTATGGGTACTTAATGGGTTATTGATTTAGGGCTTATTTATGATTGGGTATATGATATTTAGCCCAGATCTTGCTTGAATTCAAGAATTAGTGATTGCAAATATTGATTCATGCCAAATTGACTTAGTCTCTACTTGAGAAAGTGAGACCAAGTCTTGAAAAACTTGTCTAACAAGAAATTGGGGTGAACTCAAGAAATTGATAGCCCCAATTAAAGGGTCGAATCTAGAGATAGTAAGACCCGACTTGAGCATTTATCACTTGTTTCGTGAAATACCTATTTGAACTTGAGAAAGCCAAATTGGGAAAAATCACTCAAATTACCGAGAGGTATAGAGTGAGTAATCGCGTGTGATTGCTATATTATATCCCGATCAACCAAACATGCCCTAGAGCTCTAAATCCATTAGGTAACCAACTAGGCGGAAGTCGCTACCCTAGTTCTTTTATAACTTGAAAAACAATCAAAACCAAAAACATTATCTTTTAGCTTTAAAATTACAATCATTAGCATAAAAGTAGAATTAGAAACAACAAATGAATATGTGGAAGTGCAATCTTGGGCACATCATACAATTACACTAGGTATATACCAAATCCCACATCAAGCTCCCTGTGGAATCCAACCCCACTCGAGTTGGATTTTTATTATTTCTTCGACCGCCTCACAACATCAATTAGTGGTGTGAGTTTGGGCGACATCACTAAGTCGTCCCAAAATAATGTGAAAGGGTAATTGATAAATATTTGAACAATTTAAATGCAAGAAAAATTAATTTTAAAGCTTTAAAAATTATAGAAAATACTTGCATAATTCTTGTAAGTTAAATAATGATGCAAAATGGTATTTTCAAACTATATATACTATTTAAAAAAAATATGAGGGCAAAATTGGGTATCAACACTCCACAATATCTTTCTTCATTCTTCTCCACCAGTAGTGCTGCTACAAATAATGGTACATCTTTGCGATGTCCAGATGAATGGAATACCGCGAACTATGGACTTCCTCAAGAATCATTCCCACAACCCATCCACATTGGGCACACAAATCCGGCCCTGAAGTCTCAATACCCCGTCATCACCAATAGTCACCTCCTTGGCAACATCGTGTTGTACTGTGTCCTTGAGGACAAGCAAGTGGGAATTATCATACTGACGCACCTTGATGTGCTCAAAATAAGATGACCGTGAAACTACGCAAGCAAGCAGTCGTCTAGGCTTCGAAACATCCAACCTCATGAACCTTCTGGACAAAGCATGAACATCCAAACCTCACGATCGCTCGCTAACTGGTTCGGGGAATAAGGAAACAATGATATTCTCAAATAATCAACCCGTTCCAACACAAGAATAACATCAAGAATCACCCCAAAAATACCACATAACATAATCAACAAGCCACTATTATAACGTCGTGTGAGCTTTACAATGAAATATTTCCCGTATATAGCAACACGCGCATAAACCCCCGTATCTCACCGCATGCGCATTAATAAACACTACCCTTATGTTGCCTCATGCACATCTCGCCACCCTTATACTCCACACAATAACAATCATCCATACAACATGTATACATGTGCCACAACCTCACCACAACAACAATATCAAAGTCACAACAGGATATAGCTAACAACTCGAAAACATTGAGTACAAGAACCATAACAATAACATAAGGCTCCGGGGAGCGAACAATAATAAAACATGTTTCATATAGAAAACCACCTCAATTCAAGGCATATTAATAGCCTAAGGTCTAATCTGGTCAAATATCACACATACGCTCGTGTACACACTGGTCACCTTATGTACACGTTGTTTCACATAACACAACTAATGAAAATTAGACCAAATCCTAAGGAGAAATTCTCCCACACAAAGTTAGGTAAGATACTTACCTCAAATAAGCTAAGCCAATACTCTAAGAAGCCCTTTCCGCATGAATCAACTTCCGGATGACTCAAATCTTGCCAAAACAACGTAATAATATCAATAAAAGCCATAGGAAACAAGTCCAAACGATAAATCTAAGATATTGGTTCAATTATGCAAAGTCAACTCAAAAAGTCATCCCTAGTCCCGCACCCCGGAACCCGACAAAACTCACAAATTCTGAACACTCGTTCCAATATGATTCCAAATATATGTGTTTCATTCAAATCCAAACTCAAATCGACCCACAATTCATCAATTTTTACTCTCCAAAATTGTAGTAAAAAATACCCAAATTTCACAATTAATTCACATAAACTACGTGTAATAATCCATGGGTTATTAATATATAACCTCAAAATCAAGTAAAGATTACTTACCCCTTCAATTATAGTGAAATTGTCTCCAAATATCGCCTTCAACTAATCTCCACAACTTCAAATAATGAAAAATTACTAAACCCTTTGAAATACAAAACCTGTCAGTGATTCTGCAGTTGCGATCCATAATAACGCATAAGCGGTACCGCACCAACATTCAAAACCTTGTATCTGCGAGTTCACTTAAAAAGCCGACCATCCACTTCTACGGACAACAAGCCACATCCGTGGCTCCTTTTCTGTGGATGATCCAGCACCTCTGGTCTCCACCGTCCGCATTTGCGGACCCAACCTTCCCAACCAAGAACCGCATTTGCAGTCATCATGACCGTTTATGTGGTCTCGCACCTACAGCAGGTGCGAAAATAGCAAACTCAAAAATTCTTCAGCAAATCCAACATAGTCAAAAATGATCCGAAATCAATCTTAAACACACCTGGGTCCCCTGGGGCCCGACCAACTACACCAACTAATCCTGAAACATTACACAGACCTGCTCGAGGCCTCATGAACTACTCAAAACTACAAATTGCTCCTTAATTCAAGCTTAATGAACCTTCAACTTCCAAAACTCATGCCGAACAATACTAATCAACTCGCAATGACCTCAAATTTTGCATATAATTCTCATATGACACAACTGACTGATACCAACTCTCGAAACCACAAGTTGAGCCCGATATCAACAAAATCAACTAAGTCAAACTTATCAACCTTCAACTTTCCAAATTTTGCCAATTAAAGCCAAAACAACCTAAGAACCTTCAAATCCAGACATATGCCTAAGTCCAAATTACCATAAGAAGCTATTGGAATCATCAAAATACCGTTCCGGGGTTATTTTTACATAAGTCAAACTCCGGTCAACTCTTGCGATTTAAGCCTCCAACCAAGGACAAAGTGTCCCAAATCAATATGAAACTCTCTCGAAACCAAACCAGCTACCTTGTCAAGTCACATAATCACAAGTACATATACGGGAAGCTTCAAAAGGGACAACGGGGCTAAGATGCATAAAATGATTGACCGGGTCGTTATACACCACCTTTTGGTTGGCCCTCACAGCTGAAAAGCAGTGAAATCAACTCCATAGGACTTCAAACATCCCAAAGTATGCAAAAACTTATAACATCTATCTAAGAAATCATGAGCATCCTCTGAAGGACCAGCCTCAAAGTGCAGGGGCCGCAACTTCTGAAACATATCCATCCTCTTCTGCTCATCCACGAACATAACGTTCCTAACCTCGGGTCGTGCTGAAATGATAGGTTGAACCACACTAGCTAATGGCACTCTTGGGATCTGATACTCATGCACCATTTTCTCTGGATGTGAGTGGTGGGGGTCTGAGCTTCTCCCCCAACTTGAGAAGTAGCTTGCTCCATAGAAAGTACACCTTCCTAATCCATGCTCTCTAAGAAACTAATAATACGGACCAACGCGTCCCAAAGGGTGGCAGTAAACCCTTTTTGAACCTGAGTTAGCCATATAAGATCATTCTAAGCTGTAATTTGCTCACTGTCCGGAGCTATTTTCGGTTCAACTAATGTCGCTCTAACACGAGCGTGAGTAGCTATGGGTGTTTCTACACGTGCTCTAGGTTGGGCCCTAGCCCTGCCCTTGCCACGGCCTCTGCCCCTAGTGGTGGACACACCCTAGAGCTTTGGCTTATGCTAAGTCGCGGCTGACACACGTGTCCTCACAAATTATGATAGAATAGAAGGGTAAAAATTCAAAATTTTGCGATAAAGTAAGTCTACACAATTGAGAATGAAAGAATGTGAAGTTTTTTAGATGTCCCACACCCTCTAGAATATAATAATAGACTGTCTAAATCGATCTATGAGACTCTACTAGACACGCTCATGACTTGTGGTATCTATGCAACCTAGGCACTGATACTAAGTTGTCATGACCCAAAATCCCACCAAATGGTCATGAAGGCACCTAACACACCAGCTAGATGAACCGATCACTAAACAATTGAATAAATAACAGAATGAAGCAATATAACAAGTCTAACAATTTGTAGCATAAATAAGTCTAAAACAACATCAGCAAGCGAAAACAGTAATATAATCTCCTAGAAACTGGTGTCAATGAGTACATGATCTATGAGAGTGCCGGAATACAATAGTCTAAATAAATATAACAATGTTTGAAATAAACAACAGTCTCAAAATACAAAAAGAAGATGAGTTCGAGGTCTGTGTATGAACATGTTGCACTACCTCGAGTCTCTAGCACTACAATGATCTACTCCTCAGCTCTGCTAGTCCAAACACCTAGAGCTTCACAAAAATATACAGAAGTGTAGTATGAGTACAACCGACTCAATGTGATCACAAAGTATCAAGATAATCTCAGTAAAGTAGTGGCGAGATTGGTCAACTGATACTTACTTCATAATTCTAACAACCCATAAAGTAATACAATATAAGAATCTAGCAAAAAATGTGTATAAGATTATCCCGAGCAATTAACAGGAACAATATCATGCTTTCAGATAAAAAATAATAAAAAATCACATTGATTCATCAAATTAGTATATAAATATGATATGCACAATAGAGCATTATTATAATTCCAAGTATTAGAGTATATAATGTCTATGCATGAATAAGACTAGTTCCAACATCCGACACTCCCCAAGTGTCCAACAAACTTGCGGGCACAAGCTCAAGGTACAATGGTGATCACCTAACCCCGAAGGGATGCATCCAAATCCATGCGCTCCACGAACAACTCATGTGCTCGTAAGAATATCACTCTCATGGACAACTCACGTGCCTTAACCATGCCAATCGCACAAACAACTCATGTTCCTTAACCTCAATACATATAAAAGTCTCCATAGTCAAAATGTATGCATATGTGCCATAAATAATACAAAGAATATGTATGGACATGTAAAATATATATATTAGGATGTAGGAAAGTGAATAGTATGACTACGGCTAGAACAAGTAGAACATGATGTCAAGAATAGATGGTTCCGATCAACGAGGAAATAGTGGCCTAAGCATGATTTCTAGAATGATAAATAGAGCTCATGTAATCATACAAGATATATAATAAGTCATAAATATCATATGAAGTCAAATCAAGGCACAAAATAACCTAGAAATATACTTGAGCATGAATAGCCCATGGCACTGGCATACACAATGAAAAACATAGTGAGCAATCAAATAAGGCTAATTTCCTAAGGTGGATTCCCTCAAGCCAACCCCAGTCAAGATACTTATCTTTGAAAGTCAAATCAACCTCCAAAATCACCTTTCCTTTAGAAATTACCTCTGCCCGACTAAAATAAATTAAATAAAATCATAGGAATCAACTCCAAATAATAAAGCTTCATCTTTAATCAATTTTAAAAAATAAAATAAAATCCAAATCGATCCCACATGGTCAAACCCCAAGTTTAAGGGTAGATCGCATTTATTCATTATCCCACGAGTCCAAATATGTGCTTAGTTTTCAAATCCAAGTCAAAATTGATGCTCAAAACCTTTAATTTCACTCTCTTAAGTTGTAGACGCATCTACATCGAGAATTCAAGTATTGTATACGTCATTAGTCCGATCCTTTGTAGGAACTACCCATAATAACGAAGCAAAATGGATATGTTTATCATAAAGGGATTCGTTCCTGACCCTGTTTCCCTCTCAGTAGGATTCGAACCCAGATGAAGTTCTGACCATCTATCAGAGAAAAAAGAACAAACGGGACGGTCATCCATACGGTGGTGAATTCGTTCTCGGGCCTTCTACACACCGCCCGTCACACTATGGGAGTTGGCCATGCCCGAAGTCGTTACCTTAAGGTTTTCGGGTATCTAGGCATGGTTTATGCCATGATCAGTATAGGTGTTCTTGTATTTCTTATTTGGGCTCATCATATGTTTACTGTGGGCTTAGACGATGGCATCTGAAACTACACTGTTGTCGCTGCCCTTCGGGCATGCCTCTTATGCTTATCACTCACCTACGCTCTTGCAGCATGCCCTCTTCGGGCAATACGGTGTAATACACGAAGCAGCTGAGCCAACCTTAGGAGCTTTGTTCAGCACTAACCTTTTCTAGACTGGTCAAATCATATCCCTGCGTAGAAGTTAAGTTTCAAAGCGCTAATAGTCTCCAAATATGGCCCAAGTTACACTTCAAAATTTCATATTTTAGGTGTAGAATATATGATCAAATCTAAATGAAAATTACTTACTTCCAAGATAGTAATGAAATCCCTCTTAATAATCTCTCCCCTCACGCTCTCCGAAATGCAAAATGGTGAAAAATGAGCTAAGTCCCAAAATTAAGGCTCAGAAATACCCATGCCAACAATACCCTTCACAAACACAGCCACTGTCTCGTATTCACAAAGCACAAAAATCCATCGCCGAATATCTTCCTTCGCGAACACAATAGGAGTACATGAACACGACGTCCATCTACCTCACCTCTTCATGAATGCAACCAGCTCCCTCGTGAATGCTAAGGCTAAGGACTCATCCCCTTCCGCGAATGGGACTCCACCTTCACGAACACGAAGTCCAAAACCTCCAAGCCAAATTCCTTCTTCTCAAACACGATCCTACCCACACGTTCGTGATGCACACCAGACATTAGCAAATATTAGCTATCTCAAACATGCTTCGAGTGGTCTGAAACTCACCCGAGCCCCTTGTGACCCTGTCCAATCATACCAACAAGCCCATATGTAACGACCCGACCGGTCGTTTTGTGTTATCGAACCCCATTCCCCTAAATGAAACTTGCCATAGCGGCTTATTGTGATTTATGACTTACGGGGGCGGGCGGTCCGGGATTCGGAAGTGTTTAGAGTGCTATAGGAACACTTGGTTCCTTAAGGTTGGCCTTTAAAGCCACGTTTGACTTCGGTCAACATTTTGGGTAAACAACCTCGAAATGGAGTTTCGACGGTTCCGATAGCTTCGTATGATGATTTCGGACTTGAGCGTATGTTCGGAATGGGTTTTGAATGATCCGGGAGCGTTTCAGCGCCCAATATTGAAATAAGATTTCCTTAGGTTCCTATTGTGGTTTGGGACGTGTTTTTAAGTTACCGAGGTCCGAACGGAATTTCAAGATCGGGAATAGTTCTGTTATGTCATTTATGACTTGCCTGCAAAATTTGGTGTCATTCCGAGTAGTATAGGTTGGTTCGGCGCGTTGTTAGCGAAGTCAAGAAAACTTAAAGTTCCTAAGTTTGGTTCTAGGGGTTTTGAGGTGTGATTTTGAGTTTTAGCATTTTTTATGGTGTTTCGAAGGATCGATCGAGTCCGTATTATGATTTGGGACTTGTTGGCATATTCGGACGGGGGCTCGGGTGGGCCCAGATGCCTCCCGGACACCACACGAGGCCAAAAAACTAGCTGGAATAGCTGTTGGTGCACCTGTTCTGGTGTGACCGCAGGTGCGGTTGCCCAGTCGCAGGTGCGGGACTCCTGCGATCCCAGCCTCGCAGGTGCGACCCACAGCGGGCAGCCCATTTCTCGCAGGTGCGGACAAAGTTCCGCAGGAGCGGAGCCGAGGGTGCGGTCTCCTCTCTGCGGGTGCGGGTGCGGGCCCAGGCTTCCTCGTCCATTTCCGCAGGTGCAAGCCCGCAGGTGCGGTCCTTGAGCCGCAGGTGCGGAACCACTGTCAGTCAGTGTGTTTCTTAAATACAGTATTCTTCATTGTTTCTTCATTCCTCCATTAGAACACTTTGAGAGCTTGGGAAAAGGGCTCAACGACCCAACCACTGAAAGGTAAATAAATTATATCCTAAAGTTGGTTAATGCATGCATTCTTAGTAGGACTTAACTACTTAATTAGTGAGAATTTAGGAATTTTGGTAGTAACCTAGGGCCTTCGAGAATTTAGAAAATTTCTCGTGAATTGGCTATGAAATCATACAAAAATCGTATATTAATGATCCTTAGACTATGGGTGAGTGTTTCCATCGAGAATTTTTGGAATTCGAGCATGCAGGCTCGGGGTTGGATTTTAGGATTTATTCAAGAATGATGAATTTGACTTAGTAGTAGGAGGATTTTCCATACTTTGAGCATAAATTGATAATTTGTATAACATTTGGCTAGTTTCGAGTCCTCGGGTGTAGAGTTCGAAGTTTCAGGCGCGTTCTTGGTCCGGGGAGTAGATTCGACACGAGGTGAGTCTCCTTTCTAACCTTGTAAGATGGAATTGTCCCCCTAGGTGATTTAAATGAATATGTGCTAATGTTTGTGGGGGATACGTACGCGCAAAGTGATGAGAGTCCGTATGTAGAAACTATTATTGTTATGTCTGGGTAGTTAGGCCTACACCATGCCTTATGTTTTCCTTGAATTGAACTATATGCTAGTGAATTAATGTTACTTGCAGCTTGTTTCCCTGAGATCATGGAATTTAAGAGAATTTTAAGGAATTGATCACGAAGAGTAATTTATAAAGAATAAATGTGTGGATTGTGTGTGTGCATGTGGCCGCTTCGCAATTTATATTCCGCAAGCACAGTGTTATTTCCCCACTCTCATGGGAGCGGGTCGTACGCCACGGTGAGATTGAAAGATATATATTAATGGTTCGGGTCGTTCGACCCTCGGCAGTGCACAGATATGATCATTATGATGGCTCAAGCGGGTTGTCCTTATCCTGTATGCGCATGTTAAATTGTTAAGAATTATTTTATGGATTTTGAGTGGTCAGATGATATATTTTTTCAAAAAAGGAAAGAAAAGGATAATGAAGTAGAAAGCGTGTATTTACTTCAAGTATTTATTTGAATTACTATTATTTTAAATGTGTACTGCTTTTATCATCCTTGTATGTCTGTTACTGATGTTATATCTTGATGATAATTTGGTTGGACCTTAGTGAGTGTCAAGTTGACCTATCGTCACTACTTCTTCGAGGTTAGGCGGGATACTCACTGGGTACATATTTGTTTATGTACTCATGCTACGCTTCTGTACTTAATTGTACAGGTTCTGAGGCTGGTGCATCTGGTTATCAGACCGGAGCTCGTTTCTGATCATAGTTGGACCTGACTTCACGGTGAGCTGCTTCTCCTGATGATCCTCGGCAGCACCATGGAGTTTTCTTTTGCTTATTTCCCGTCTATTCCTTTTCAGACAACGGGACTATATATTATGTCTTTTGTATATTCTGTTAATACGCCCGTAGGACTTGTGACACTAGTTCCTGGCACATACGTAGTGGTTATTTTGGTTTGCGGGTCTGTACATATGTATATTGGCTCACTCCTCTCTACGACTGCTTTTGGTTAAAATTGGCTTACTATCTTTTCCAATTAATGTTTTGAACTCTAAAACTTTGCACGTGTTGGGATGTTTAATCAAGTATGGGAAAAATCCTTAGTAATTTAAGTGTGGGCTTTCCTAACCCCGGTGTTGGGCGTCATCACGACTTCTTGCGGACTGGACTCGGAGGCTAGAAGCTTCCTCGACCTATGATGAACGCAAGTGGCAAGATCTGTCGAAGGGAAGATGGGAAGCAAAGCACCACGATATGAGCCATGTGATTGCCTTTTGAGGAATGCTTTCTTTTATGTGTATTAACCCCGCCAAAGGACCATCTTCGGAACTGAGGGAGGATACTAAGCGGAAAAGGTCCTCGATGGATGAGGACATTCTCGATAAGGCGAGGCCTGCCCGGAGACACAAAGGAGACGCCGCCACTGAAGAGGGCTTTATATACGTTGGTTATTCTGTAGACATCAGCTCTCCTCGAGAGGATGGTTTTTCATCTATGGCTCGAACCAGGGGCCCTCCCAAGGTTTCCGATCCTGTTGGGCCTGAGACCTCAAGCCTCGAGGGAGAGGTTCCACGAGGAGGAAGAGGAAAGAGTCTTTCACCGCCGTCTGCTTCCCCCTCGAAGGTACTTCTAGGGATGCTCGGGCCAAGGGCCTCCTACATCAATTGGGGTCTCGAGCGATCATGTCCCCATCGAGAGTGGTTCAACTGGGGCCGATGGGACCAGGCCAGTAGACGCACACTCAACTTTTAAGAAGGTTCAGCGACTCTGTTCCGTGGTGAGTTTTGGTTGACTTTGTTGGATTCTCAGCTTTTGTATTTTCATCTTTTGAACTGAAGCTTCTTTTTCATAGGCCTTTGACAAGCTCAAGTTTGAGCTGCATCGTTGTGAGACCAAGTTGCGGGAAGCTTCGGGCAAGGAGAAATCTCTCAGGCTTCTTTGCAATAAGAAGCCAAAAGAGTTGATACATCTTCGATCGGAGATGCATCGAAGTTGAGACTACGAAGGCAATCTCGAGCAACAGGTAATCCTCATCTTGAGGGAGTACACGCTTCCTTTCCCATCTTCGAGAACTAATATTTCGGTGCTTCAGCTGCAGAGAAAAGCTGAAGCGTTGGAACGCCTTTGGGGAGAAGTCGGACAGGTCAATTCTGAATGTAATGCGCAGATAGGTGTTCACGATGCGGACCAAAGGAATGCTTTGGCCAAGGCTTCTTCCCTCGAGGTACAACTTCGCAATGCTTGAGAGAGTAGATCGATTCAGACGAGTAGGATTTCCAAGCTCGAGACTGATCTTTTGAATATGAAGGCCGAGGTCGTGGACGCCCGGGCTGAAGCTGAAGAAGTTCGAGCAAAGGCCGATAAGAAAATAGTTATTTATTTGAAAGATGTTGTTGATGCTCGGGCCGAGCTGAGGGGAGGCTTTGACAGAGAGAGGCGGGGCAATGAGTATGCCCGATGCAGGTCTCGGAGGGAGACCCTCGAAGAGATTCATGCTAGGGGCTTTGACCTCTTGGAAGAGATAAAGCAGGCCAAGGCAGATGAGATCGACGCTAAGTTTTTCCTTTCCTCTAGAGACGATGCTGATATTTGAAGGCCGCAGTGGGAGCTGGTCCGATGGGCCGTCGAGGGAGCTGGTCCTGAGAGTGGATTAGGTTTTTCTTTCCTATCCTTTGTATAGAAATCCTATGGGAGAATTGTAAATGTATATTTGTAACACACATATATATAAAAAATTCTTTGGTATTTCTGATTTTCTTGTCGATAATTAGCCCGATGAATTGGGCTTCAAAATGAAACCCTTGGGGTTATAAATTGTCCCTGAGGCTTTTTTATGTTGGCCCGTGGGCTCTTATGCATTGGGTCGGTACGACCTTTGATGTAGCTGGTGACTTGGGGTCTTACGCATTTGGCCCTGAGGCGCTTTAGTTAACCATTTAGGGCTCAGTATTCGAGTCGGGTTTTGACTCGAACTCATCGATCCTTAGGTTTTTAAATCGGCCCTGAGGCTCTTTAGGCTGGCGCTTAGGCTCTTACGCATTAGGTCGGTATGACCTTTAATGTAACTGGTGACTTGGGCTCTTACGCGTTAGGTCGGTATGACCTTTAATGTAGCTAGCGACTTGGGATCTTACGTATTAGGTCGGTACGACCTTTAATGTAGCTGGCGACTTGAGCTCTTACGTGTTAGGTCGGTACAACCTTTAACAGGTTCTTTTCGAAGTTCTTTCGAACTAATTGGAGGCCTATGATTTCATGGTGACAGTCGGGCGTCTCCGAGTCGCGTTAGTTTGGCCGGAGCCTTATGACGGTAGTCATTGTATTTGGCCATAGCCATTTAGTCCCCGAGTGAGATAACCTCGGCGTCTATATCGAGGGTATGCCTTTTTACGGGTCTTACAAGTTCAAATATATATCCTTGACTTTGATATCGGGATTATGCCTTTTTAAGGTCTTACAAACTTGTTCATTCCTTGCTTGAGGTCTTACAGATTTGATATTGCCTCGTGGAGGTCTTACGATTCATGCCTTTCTTGAGGTCTTACAGTTTTGATGTTGCCTCGTGGAGGGCTTACATTGGTACCTCATGGAGGGCTTATGATCTCGAAGGTGCCTCATGGAGGGATTATCTTGAGGGATTACATGCTTCATTTCCCGTCTTCGCGAACTAATGCTTCGGTGCTTCAGTTGCAGAAAAAGACGGAAGCGTTGGAGCGTCTTTGGGGCGAAGTCGGACAGGTCAATTCTGAATGTAATGTGCTGAAGGCGCAGATAGGTGTTCATGCTTCAGCCCAAAGGAATGCTTTGGCCAAGGCTTCTGCCCTTGAGGTACAACTTCGCAATGCTCAAAAAAGTAGCTTGATTCAGACGAGCAGGATTGGCGAGCTCGAGACTGATCTTTTGAATATGAAGGTCGAGGTCGTGGACGCCCAGGCTGAAGCTGAAGAAGTTCGAGCAAAGGCCGATAAGAAAGTGGTTGTTTATTTGAAAGATGTTGTTGATGCTCGGGCCGAGCTGAGGGGAGCCTTTGACAGAGAGAGGAACGACAATGAGTATGCCCGATGCAGGTTTCTGAGGGAGACCCTCGAAGAGATTCATGCTAGGGGCTTTGACCTCTTAGAAGAGATAAAGCAGGCCGAGGCGGATGAGATCGACGCCAAGTTTTTCCTTTCCTCTGAATCCCATGCCGATATTTGAAGGCCGCCATGGGAGCTGGTCTGAGTAGTCGTCGAAGGAGCTGGTCCCGAGAGCGGATTAGGTTTTTCTTTCCTATCCTTTGTATAGAACTCATGTGGGAGCATTGTAAATGTATATTTGTAATGCACATATATATAAAAAATTCTTCGGTATTTCTGATTTGCTTGTCGATAATTAGCTCGATGAATTGGACTTCGAAATGAACCCTTAGGGTTATAAATTTTCCCTGAGGCTTTCTTTTTTTTTAGGCTGGCCTGTGGCTCTTACGCATTGGGTCGGTATGACCTTTGATGTAGCTGGCGACTTGGGCTCTTACACATTTTGCCCTGAGATGCTTTAGTTAACCGTTTAGGGCTCAGTCTTCAAGTCGGGTTCGACTCAAGCTCATCGACCCTTAGGTTTTAAATCGGCCCTAAGGCTCTTAGTATCGCGCTTAGGCTCTTACGCACTGGGTCGGTACGACCTTTGATGTAGCTGGCGTCTTGGGCTCTTACGCATTTTATCCCTGAGGCGCTTTAGTTAACCGTTTAGGGCTTAGTCTTCGAGTTGGGTTTCAACTCGAGCTCATCGACTCTTAGGTTTTCAAATCGGCCCTGAGGCTCTTAGGCTGGCGCTTAGGCTCTTACACATTGGGTCGGTAGGACCTTTAATGTAGCTGGCGACTTGGGCTCTTACGCGTTAGGTTGGTACGACCTTTAATGTAGCTAGCGTCTTGGGCTCTTACGCGTTAGGTAGGTACGACCTTTAACCGGTTCTTTTCAAAGTTTTTTCGAAGTAATTGGAGGCCTGTGATTTCCTGGCGACAGTCAGACGTCTCTGAGTCGGGTTAGTTTGGCCGGAGCCTTATGACGGTGGTCATTGTATTTCTCTGTAGCCTTTTAGGCCCCGAGTGAGATAGCCTCGGCGTCTATATTGAGGGTATTCATATTTAGGTGTCTTACAAGTTCGAATATATAGCCTTGACTTTGATATCGGGATTATTCCCTTTTAAGGTCTTACAAATTTGTTCATGCCTTGCTTGAGGTCTTACATATTTGATATTGCCTCGTGGAGGTCTTACGATTCATGCCTTGCTTGAGGTCTTACAGTTTTTATGTTGCCTCGTGGAGGTCTTACGATTCATGCCTTGCTTGAGGTCTTATAGTTTTGATGTTGCCTCGTGGAGGGCTTACATTGGTGCCTCATAGAGGGGTTATGAGCTCGAAGTTGCCGGCCCTGAGGTCTTATGGCTTCGAGTTTTTGGTGACTCTATGGGGTGACTGCCGATGATAGTCCCCGAGACATCAAATGTTTTTGGCTTTGGAGTCGTTCTTTGTGAAAATAGCAAACTTTTTGGTGTTTTTAGATTGTTGATATTGCCTCATGGAGGGTTTATAGTGTTGATATTGCCTCGTGGAGGGCTTATGTTGTTGATATTGCCTCATGCAGGGCTTACATTGACGATGTTGCCTCATAGAAGGCTTACATTGGTGCCTCATTGAGGGCTTATAGTGTTGATATTGCCTCATGGAGGGATTATGTTGTTGATATTGCCTCATGGAGGGCTTACATTGTTGATGTTGCCTCATGGAGGGCTTCCATTGGTGCCTCATGGAGGGCTTATAGTGTTGATATTGCCTCATGGAGGGCTTATGTTGTTGATATTGCCTCATGGAGGGCTTATGTTGCTAATGTTGCCTCATAGATGACTTACATTGGTGCCTCATGGAGGGCTTATGAGCTCGAAGTTGCCGGCCCTGAGGTCTTATGGCTTCGAGTTTATGATGACTCGATGGAGTGACTGTCGAGGACAGTCCCCGAGTCGGGGTTATGCCTTTTTTAAGGTTTTACAAATTTGACGTTGCCTCGTTGAGGGCTTACAAGTTTGAGCATGCCTCGTCGAGGTCTTAAAGATGCGATATTGCCTCATGGAGGGCTTATGTTGCTAATGTTGCCTCATAGATGACTAAGGGTTGACCCTCATGGAGTTCAATTGAGCTCGAAGTTGCCGGCCCTGAGGTCTTATGGCTTCGAGTTTATGATGACTCGATGGAGTGACTGTCGAGGACAGTCCCCGAGTCGGGGTTATGCCTTTTTTAAGGTTTTACAAATTTGACGTTGCCTCGTTGAGGGCTTACAAGTTTGAGCATGCCTCGTCGAGGTCTTAAAGATGCGATATTGCCTCATGGAGGGTTTATATTGGTGCCTCATGGAGGGATTATATTGGTGCCTCATGGAGGGCTTATGAGCTCGAACTTGCCTGCCCTGAGGTCTTACGGCCTCGATTTTTTGGTGTCAGTCCCCGAGTGTTTGGGAAAATTTCTTGCCCTGGGGCCGTTTTTTGTGAAAATAGCAAACTTCTTTGTCGCGTGAAGTGTTTTGATGATAAAAGATTCTCCTTCGATTACTTGGTACAAGTATACATTTTCTCACCATTGAGGGTTCAATTATTCTATGAGGACACGGTTCATTCGACCGTTTGGTCCTATACATTGTTCTCCTGTCGAGACCTTCTTTGGCATATTTTAGTTTCTTTAAGGAGGTGTTCTCCCGGGGGGATTCCCCTTAGTATTTGAGGTTGATCGAAGAGAAGACTTGAATACTTGGTGAGTTCTCCTTAGGTAGCATATGGATGTTGCTCATCCCGAGGATGTGGCACGGTCCTTTATTTGTTCATCCAAGAATGTGGTTTGTGATTGCTACTCTGCTGTTTGCTTGTTCTTTGGCTCCTTCGATGTAGAAGGTGTCGGTGTCGGTGCTGGTGCCACATCATGCACTGCAAACATTTCTTTTGTTGCGTGCTGCTCTCCGTACACTATTTTTACTCCATCCTTCGTAGGAAACTTCATCATTTGATGAAGGGTTGACGGCACCGCCCTCATACTGTGAATCCATGGCGACCTTCCAAGTAATGCATTGTATCTCATGTCACCTTCGGTGACATGAAACTTGGTATTTTGAATTGTACTGGCCATGCTGACTGGGAGGATGATTTCCCCTTTCGTTGTCTCGCTCGCCATGTTGAATCCGTTGAGGACACGGGAGGCGCGCACGATCTGGTCGAGCAATCCGAGTTGCTCTACCACCCTCGACCTAATTATAATGGCCGAGCTACATAGATCCACGAGCACACGTTTAACTTGAAATTTATTTAAAAGAAAAGAAATTACCATTGCGTCATTATGAGGTTGAAACAAGGTCTCCATGTCCTTTTTGCTGAATGAAAGAGCATCTTCGGGTATGTAGCTCCGAGTTCGTTTTTCCCTTGTGATGGATACTTTTGTTCACTTGAAAACGGGTCCCTGAGGGATGTCGACTCCTCAAATAATCATGTGGACGACGTGTTGTGGTTCTTCTGTTTCATTTTTCTTGTTCGCCTCTCTTTCCCGAAATTGGTTTTTAGCTCGGTCGCTGAGGAATTCTCGAAGGTTCCCTTTGCTAATCAGTCGGGCCAACTCTTCTTGAAGCTGCCTGCAATCTTTAGTCCTATGACCGTGGGTACCGTGATATTCACATATCAAGTTAGGGTTCCTCTGCGAAAGATCTGATAGCACGGGTCTTGGCCACCTGGTGTCCCTGATTTTACTTATGGATGATACGATGTCTGAAACATCGATGTTGAAGTTGTACTCAAATAGTCGGGGCACCTCTACCTCCCTGTGTGCCTGTCCAACCTTGTTTTGTTCAAGAGTCCCCGAGGATTATGGCCTCGATCTATCCTTTTGGTCACTTCGAGGTATTACGCCTCGAGATATTTCTCTGACTTTCTATATATTGTTGATACCTTTCTTAGCTTGGCCTCGGCTCTCTTTCTGGAAGCCTCGATTCCTTGGTTAAGAGCCTACTAGGATACACCGAGCCCGAGGGGGCTTCCAATTAGTCGTACTCGACTTTGATCTTCGATTGATACCTGTATTGTACATCCGCCCAAACTACGATGGAATACTCGATTAAGTTTTGCTTCAACTGCTTTGAATATATCGAGCTTCGTTCATTCAAGCCCTGAGCGAAGGCTTGTACTGCCCAATCGTCAGAGACCGGAGGTAATTCAATCTGTTCCAATTGGAAGCAGGATATGAACTCCCTTAACATATCATTCTCTCTTTGTGATTTTGAAGACGTCAGACTTCCTCGTACAGACTTTGATGGCACCAGCATGTGCCTTCACAAAAGAGTCTGCCATCATGGCAAACGAATCTATCGAGTTCAGGGGCAGGTTATGATACCATATCATGTCCCCTTTGGACAGTGTTTCTCCAAATTTTTTCAATAAGACGGATTCAATATCGTCATCTCTTAGGTCGTTCCCTTTCACAGCACAAGTGTAAACAGTAATGTGCTCATTGGGGTCCGAGGTCCCGTTGTACTTCGGGAGATCGGGCATTCTGAATTTCTTATGGTTGGGCTTTGGAGCCGCGCTCGATGGAAATGGATTTTGTACGAACTTCTTTGAATCTACACCCTTCAAAATCGGGGGTGTGCCTGGGATCTAATCAACCCTCGAGTTATAGGTTTCCACCTTTTTGTCGTTAGCTTCTATCTTCTTTTCGCCTGATTCAATCCTCTTTGTGAGGTCCTCGAGCATCTTCATAATAGCGGGGTAAGCTGCTGACCCATTATTGCTCGACCTTTCTGGTACTTGTTCGACTCGAGGAGCCGTTTCTGGTGGTGCTGTGCTTGGAGTTCTCTAATGGCTTTGTAGCTGAGTAATAGCCACCTGTTGTGCTTGCAACATCTCAAAAATGACGTGAGGCTAAATTCCCTTTCCTTTTGAGCAGGGGCTCTCTGTGCTTTGTGTTGGTCTCCCTTTCGCACACTCATGTCTGTATGAGAGCTTACATCGACATGTTTAGCATTGCATGAGCCTTCATCGACGGGGATTTGCACCGGTGCCCCTCAGGGTTTTGCGGTGGTACACCGGCACCTGAAGCAGCTGCACCATTCTCTCCATGATCCTCAAGACCGTTGTTTTCATGCGCGTTCATTGAGTTAGTCATTTTCTGACCTGAAATTGAAGATTCTTTGACAAGAAAAAGTGTAAAGGATAACTTGTGTTTTTAGAAAACCAACACTAAAATAATCACTATTATTTTTAGCCCCGCGGTGGCGCCAAACTGTTTACCTTGGAAATGGTAATTACAATTATATTTGATTTTGTGGTTCTAAAAATATGTGATCTATTTTAATGCCAGTTGTTTAGGCGATAGATGCTAAGTGAGAGGTAAGAAAATGAGATAAGAACGAAGGATAATGAGATTGTGCAAACTGAATATTTAAGAGATGGAGTCTCGAGCTTGATCGAAATAGGCCTCGACGTCAAGCTTGACAGAGGGCGGTCGAAGAGGATACAATAGTATTGAAGGCCTCGAAGACGGCCTCTTTATGATCAATAATAAGTAATGAATGAAGAACAATTAATGGACACAATAAATGAAAGGCAATAAATCAATAGAACAATTGTAAAGAATGTTTGAGTTAGAGAGCAGAGAATGTTCTTGTTCTTCTATTGAATATCATGTGTCTTACAAAATTACAAAGGTCCCCTTTATATAAGAGGGGAAATCCAACATAGTACATGTGCAATTAATACAAAGATAGACAGTTGGTACAACCATTTAATGCCACTGTACGGGCTTGTACTATTTTGCATACTTGGTCAGCTTTAACCACGTGTCTTTTGAGAATTTTCCGCTTTTCCATGATGGTCTTCGATTTACACTGCCTCGAGGTCGAGCGTGGAAAGTCCTCGACATGCCTTCTCGATGTAAAAACTCGAACTGCTTCGAGCCTTTTGAAGATGGGCTATGAAGCGCCGTAATTATCATAAAATCGGGCTCTCCGATTTTAGCCGTATATATTAACATTAACGGCGGATGGTCCAAAGAAGTGAGCAGGCCAGGGGGATAAAAAAAAATACTCCGTATAGTTTTTAGTCTCTCGATTAACCTGAGATAAGAAGGATAAATTAAATTTGAGGCTGGTAAAATGAAGATTGAAACGACAAGTCTCCTACTTAGCAATCGTTTAGCCATAGATTCCCAAATTTGTTTTGAAAAATCTGCTTTGGATGAAGTTTGGCTTGAAGATGAAAATGTGTTTGGACATACGTTTTCAAAACATATTTCCCAAATTTATTGTGGAAAAACATGTGTATTATTAGGGATTTGGCCCAAAACCAGCTATTGAACTGGTTTTGGAATTTGGGATTTTACCAAAATATAAGCAAAATCTATGGCCAAACATGTGTTTGCCAAATAAAAGCCAAGTTTATTTTGGCAAAATCTATGGCCAAACGGTAAATTATGCATCGACAAGATGCCTCTTAAAATTTAATTATATTTCCCAAATTCAATATATCAGTGAATCTTTAAATTTGTCAAGTATTTTCATTGACACCTTACCTAGGGGTCTGACCTATCAAACACATAAGGTTAACTAAAAATGTGTCACGTAATGTTAATTTGGCAAAATGCGTGTTTTTTAAACCTCTTAATTGCTCCATAGATAAGAACCCTAGGCGAGGTGTCTAAATAAAAAATTTGACAAGTCCAAAAGGGTGTCCATATATTTGTAGATTGTAAAATGTGGAAATGTATCCTGAAAATTGAAAATTGGTAGCTCCAAAGTTTAAACTGCTAAATAACTTGTAGTTAATTTCTAATGGTTATGAGCATTCAGAAACACGAATTGTATTTATGTATGTTCAAAAATTGTTCTCGTTTTATTTTGTTAAAATGATATTAGTTATGTTTTACCAAAAATGTGATAAATATACCTTTATGAGAGATTTATTGAATAAAGTAGAGGGTTAATCCTATGCACACATAGTTAACTTTAGATCTAGATGAAGTAACTCACAATAATCATGCAAGATCAAGTTTTCACTCTTCTTTCTAGTTTGTAAATAGACATCAAATAGAAAACGATAAGCTTACATCTTTAGAGCAATGTTCGACGCTTGTAAGAACAACGAAAAGAGAATGATGCTATTGACAGTTATATGACTTGTTCCAGTTGAGTTAGCGGTTAGGTCTTTCCTTATTAGCTACTGGAATCTCCGCTCTTAGTCTTGTGCCAGACTCTCTTCTATTCCCCTCCTATTTATAATCCTCACATTCTCATTTGTTCAGTGGCCTTTTACTAGCAGGTCCTTTATTGGTCCTGCTTTTTCCTCTTTGCCTCTTGGCTGTCTTTTCGCCGTTCGAGCTCGTCATTGACTTGACTCTAAGCGCGGCCGAGATAGTTGGCAAGGTCGTACTCTACGAGCGTGGGCACGACTCAGTCGACTCCCTATTGCTTCTATATTATGTTGATCTTGTGGACAGATTTTGACCCATACAAGTTAGTGCTTACCGTGATTAAGGTAATATAAAATTACATTGTAAATATACTAACGTTTTGGAACCCGAACTTTCACTTGGTTAATTCTGTCAATTCGATTACACCAACAATTAAGAGAAATGATATACGTATTTGTCAAAATCTAATATAGGGAAGATTTTAAACTACCCCAAGAAAAAAAAGCAAGGCAGATAGTAAATACATATTGGAAAGACATACTAATATTATAGTACATCATCTGTCCCAAATTAGTTATCTGACTTTTAACTTTATCTTGTACCAAAATTGTCTTCATTTTCTCAAAGAAACTTACCGTACTTGCTTCATTACGGAGTAGTATGTTATAAAAATGACATTTCTCTATTCAATTTTTATTTTTAAGCAATATTCAAATTCAAAAAGTCAACTGCGTATATTCAATTTTTTTGGCCCACCTATCTCTTATTGTAATTATCTTAATATTCAACTAAAAAGCAAATGGGGCACTTAATTTTAGAACAGAATGAATACTAGTTTTCTATCAAACGAATTACTTTTTGTTGTCAAAGACAAAAAAAATTATCATTTGAAAAACATCTCTTTCGGCTTTTGTTCAGATTGTTTAATGAAGTTGAGCAAAAGCATATCTTTAACCCCTCAAGTCCAAACTATACACGGTCGGTTAGGGGTGTATATGGACCGGATTGGTTTGATTTTAATATGTATATGGACCGTGTTGGTTTGATTTTTATCAAAATCAAACCAAATCAATTATATCGGTTTGGATTGGTTCGGTTTTGTCGAGGTTTTTGGGTTTTCGGATTTTTCGGATTTTTTGTTACATGAATATTATTCAAATCTTACTTTGTTAAAGTTATAGATAAAGTTTTGATAAGTGAATACATGTTTAGTAAATATTGAAAACATCGAAAAACGTATGATATATTAAAATATTCCAATGAGAGAATTTTGTCAGTAACACATGATAGTTATTTTCTTAGTCGTCTATCAATAATTTTCCGTCAATGTACGCTTTCAAGGTTAACACATGAGAGAATCTCAAATATTTTTACATTTTTTTAAAAAAATTTAATATAAAGTCTTAAAAATATATATAAAAATTATATATTTATATGTCAGTTTGGTTCGAATTTTTTTACTTAATACCAAACCAAACCTAATCGGATTTTTTTAACAGTTTGATTTAATTTTTCGATTTGGTATAATTTTTCGGTTCGATTTGAAAACCTCTAAAGCCAGTAATCAATCGGTAAAAATCTGAGTTTAACTTTTGAGCTATGAGTATAAATTTTATACAAGATCAGAGTAAATTGTCATATACCATGTAACTTTGTCATGACAAAACTTTGAAATATATATTGTAATAATTTATTGTAGTCAGTTAAATTATTTATTTACCCTTAAGTTTGTTATGGACTACTAAAAGAAACTTTCTCAAATTGTACAGTATATTTTAGTACAGCGCATAGATAGATCGGAAAAGGGCTAAATATATTCCTGTACTATAAGAAAAAGTTTAAATGTATCTTTCGTTATATTTTGAGTTCAAATATATCCCCATCATTATATTATTGGTTTAAATATACCCTTCTTTCGTTTGATTGGTTTGATTTTAATATGTATATGGACCGTGTTGGTTTGATTTTTATCAAAATCAAACCAAATCAATTATATCGGTTTGGATTGGTTCGGTTTTGTCGAGGTTTTTGGGTTTTCGGATTTTTCGGATTTTTTGTTACATGAATATTATTCAAATCTTACTTTGTTAAAGTTATAGATAAAGTTTTGATAAGTGAATACATGTTTAGTAAATATTGAAAACATCGACAAACATATGATCGATTAAAATATTCCAATGGGAGAATTTTGTTAGTAACACATGATAGTTATTTTCTTAATCGTCTATCAATAATTTTTCGTTAATGTACGCTTTCAAGGTTAACACATGAGAGAATTCCAAATATTTTTATATTTTTTAAAGAAAATTCAATATAAAATCTTAAAAGTATATATAAAAATTATATATTTATATGTCAGTTTGGTTCGAATTTTTCACTCAATACCAAACCAAACCTAATCGGATTTTTTAACAGTTTGATTTGATTTTTCAGTTTGATGTGGTTTTTCGATTCGGTTTGAACATCTCTAGAGCCAGTAATCGATCGGTAAAAATCGAGTTTAACTTTTGAGCTATGAGTATAAATTTTATACAAGATCAAAGTAAATTATCATACACCATGTAACTTTGTCATGACAAGACTTTGAAATATATATTGTAATAATTTATTGTAGTCAGTTAAATTATTTATTTACCCTTAAGTTTGTTATGGACTACTAAAAGAAACTTTCTCAAATTGTACAGTATATTTTAGTACAGCGCATAGATAGATCGGAAAAGGGCTAAATATATTCCTGTACTATAAGAAAAAGTTTAAATGTATCTTTCGTTATATTTTGAGTTCAAATATATCCCCATCATTATATTATTGGTTTAAATATACCCTTCTTTCGTTAAGTTTATCCAAAGTAGACATCCAATCTTAGGTGGCAGTCAGGGGCGGAGCTAGCTCATTGAGTGCGGGTTCGGCCGAACCCATTCGCTTTGGTCCAATCCATGTATTTGTCTTTAAAAATACATTTGAATATGTATAAATTATTAATTTAGAACTCAGTGACTTAAAAGGACTACAAACCCAAACCCATAATTTTCAAATCATGGCTCCGCCTCTGATGGCAGTCTAGGAGTGACAAACGAGCGAGTCGGATCGGATATGGTTCGAATAGAAACGGGTAATGGAAAAAACGGGGTAAATTATCCGATCCAACCCATATTTAACACGGGTAATAAACGAGTTAACCGGCGGATAAAATGAGTAACCATATTATCCATTCATGACTTCATATTAGCCTCAAGCTCTAATATGAATTTGTTGCCCCTTGCAATAGAAGAGCATTACTGAAATAATTTTTCAATAATTGTATTATCTATATTTTACCATTGGTTACCCATTTGGTTACTCATTTTTCTAATGAATAATATGGGTAATTATCCATATTCGATCCGGTTTAAAAAAATCAGTTATCCGACCCATTTTTAATGGGTCGGGTTGGGTGGATAACTATTATTTTTAATCATCTTGCCTGGTCTAGGTGGCACTGACATGATGAGGTGGATGCCACATGGCTTGCCAACGCAGCGCCCCTTACCATTTTACCCCTCTCTTCTATTTTTTTTCACCACTAAAATTTTCTTCCCCTCTATCACTATTGCCACTATTATCGTTACCATGAAAAATATTGTATTCCAAATTTTAATCTTTTATATATGGATTAAGGGCGTTGAGATGGCAAGTCATGTGATATCCACCTCATCGAATGTCAGCGTCACGTAGGATTGGATATCTACTTTGGACAAACAAAACTGTGAAAGGATATATTTGAATTAATAATATCACGACAAAAGATATTTGAATTAAAAGTATAACGAAGAATATATTTAAATTTTTTCTCGTAGTATAAGGGTATAATTGGCCCTTTGCCGTAGAAAGTTAATATCAAAGGAAAGAGAAGTCCGTAATAAGAACTTAATTCAAACTTAAAACTGTTATGTAAACCAGTACGAAGCTCACACCATGTTATCAAATCTAAACTGCTGGCAGAGAATCAGGGGCTGATCATTTGTTTTTTTAATGAATCCCTAGATCATCATACCTACTGTCATTGTCAGATATTTAACAATTTAATTGCTCATATATTTATGCACTATATTTTTTATGTTAATTAATCCAATTTGCATATTGGTAGTAATATAAACAATCTCTAATTGTGTGCTCCCAATAGAGATAATTGAGAAATTTTATAGACTGTACGTAAAGCTAGCTAAGAGGTCGAGGAAGAATAAAAAAAATCAATAAAGATTGTATTTAATTTGTTAGAATACATTCAAACAAATTATTTGATGATTAATGCTGACCGCCGCGGAAATAGTTTCTTTGATATGGAGAACTTGGGTACCTTACTATTTTCATTTGCTTTCGATCAGTACCACTCTTTCTTTTCGATTTATTTGACGTACCGTTAAGAACTAATTAACCGAATTACGTAGGATATTAATAACCTGTTTGGCCAAGTTTTTTTTGAGGTAAAAGTATTTTTTTTTTTTTAAAATTAAAGTATTTGGCCAAACTTTCGAAAGAAAAAAAGTGTTTTTAGGGAGAAGCAGAAAAAAGTAGTTTTTCACCAAAAGCACTTTTGAAAAAATACACTAGCAGTTTTTCAAAGCTTGGTCAAACACCAATTGTTGTTCAGAAGTGTTTTTCAAATTAATTAGTCAAACAAACTGTTTCTCATCAAAAGTACTTTTGAGAAAAAACATTTGTCAAAATAAGCTTATTTTTGCAGCTTAGTCAAACGGGCTATAAATATAACTAATTTTATATTCTTATTTACCATTAACATTATGTGCAAAAGAAATGGAAGTTAACTATTACCGCCATTATATTTATTTTTATTTATATGAATTTCTTTTTTTGGTCCGTTCAAAATGAATGATTCCTTATTTTTGAAAAAATTGTGTATCTAGGTAAGTCAACCTTTCTACTCCCTCCGATTCGAAATAAGTGATTTTTTGGCTTTTTTTGTGGTCCAAAATAAATAATTTTTTCAAATTTTAAGAATGAATTAATTATTATTTTTTATACATTATTCTTGGAGTAAATAGTGTTAGAATATGTATTAGGGGTGTCTAAGTGAGATAATAAAGATTAATATGGTCAATTTCATTGCTAATTAATGTTAAAAGATAGATTTTTTAATTTGTGTAAAAATATCCAAAAATCGCTTATTTTGAAGAGGAGGAAGTATTATTTTATGAAGTAAGTAATAATTTAAATTCCATATTTCCAATGAAGAAAAAGAGTAGTAATGCTTACCGTGTCATTCTAGTGAAAGGATGTTGCTTTAACCCACTGAAACACATTATAGCAGGAGCAAAACTTTCCTAAACTCAAACTTCAAGGCAAATACAATAACCCTTGAAAAGAAAAGAATAAAAGGAAAAGAAAAAATGGGTGAGGGTGACTCTAAATAGACTGTCATCAATAAGTTACGTCAACTAGCTGTTACACTATCATAAAAGATGAACCTTCTTTTTAGTATGTAGCTAAAGTTCCAATTTATAGGCGACTTTTCCCCTCACTCTCCTTTCAATACTCACTCCTCACTTTTTTCTTTCTTAAACAAAAATCTCACATATAAACCTTACCCTCCAACCAAAATCCTTCACTCTGAATCTCTCTACAATGTCAAGTCACAAAAGAAGGATAATTCTTAGCAATGTGACAGTGAAACTTGGTTGCAGCAGCAGTTGCATTAGGCCTAAACTCTCCAGCATTTTTCACCCAAAACCTCGTCACAAAAAAGCCCCTCAATCCCAGAAAAACAACAACAACTACTCCAACTACTCTTCGTGTAGTTCTTGGGACACTACGACAACTACTTTATTCTCACCCAACATGATGGAAACTCCACCAGCTTATAATAACTACTCCTCCGACAGTACTACTGAATGTTCAGATATCAAAAGCTTAAGGGCTGTTCAAGGATTCGGTCGGATCGGCGGTCAGAGCGTCGCCGTCGAGAAAGATTCCGATGACCCATACTTGGATTTCCGGCAGTCAATGCTACAGATGATTCTTGAAAAAGAGATTTATTCTAAGGATGACTTAAAAGAGCTGCTTCACTGCTTCCTGCAGCTGAATTCTCCTTATTACCATGGAATTATTGTTAGGGCTTTTACTGAGATCTGGAATGGAGTTTTTTCTTTAAGGCCTGGTGCTGTTGGTGCGACTTCCCCGTTCTTGCATGGCGGAGGTCACGTGACCTTTAGGTAATCATCACGTGATACGTGATGTCGTTGTTTCTTTTTCTTTTCTTTTTTTTTATTATCGTAACTTGTCTTATCAGTAAGTCTGGTTTATTAAGTATTTCACGTTAAGTGTACGTAGTAGTAGGGAGGCTATGGGACCCATTAATATTACTAGATGGGTTTCTTGTTTCTTTTTTTTTTTAAATTTAGGGTTAGGACAAAAAAGGGGGTTCTATTTTCACAGCATTTTTGATTACAGATAAAAGAAAAAGAAATTGTATTATGTAGTCAAAGGGTGGTCAAAAATGCTGTGAAAATTGTAATCTATTATTAGTAATGTACTGTTCTTGTTTCTGCTTTTCTCTTGTCCTTATTTTCCTCTCTTTTTTTGTTCTACTTTTTCTTTAATAGTTTTCATGCATGGTATGAAATTTCTTTAAAAAATCATCTTTATGTGTAATTTCTATTTTGCCGAGGAACAAAACAAAAATACTCCCTCCGTTTCTTTTTACGTGAATTTATTTTCTTTTTTAGTCCGTTAAAAAAAAGATTAACCCCTTTTTTAATTTGAAAACAATTTAGCTTATACTTCTAATTCTACAGTTTTTATAATCACACAAATACTCTGGACTCCTTTTTGACTTGTTTAGAATCACAAATTTAAAAAATTTTCATTTTTTCTTAAGTTTTGTGCTCAGTCAAAATATGTTCACATAAATTGAATTGGGACGGAGGAGGGAGTACTAAATTCAAAGTGTCCTTTTGTGACCGATGTACAAATAAATTAAAACAAAACAGGTACACCCTGAAAGTAGGTAAGAATAGTTCATATCAAGTCCTAGGATGAACAAAGGAAAGAACTATTCAGCCAAAATCTTAAGTCTCTTATGTTTCGAAAACAAGGTGAAATATTTTGGGCAAAAGTAACTTTTCTCGCCAAAACAATCAAACACCACAACTTTATAAATAGGGAAAAAAAAGAAATTGGCCAGAAACATTCACCTTGTTTTTGAAACAATTGGGACCACCTTAACTGCAGACCAAATGAATAATGAGTCAATTCTCCAAACATGTCCGATTTATTTCTTGATATTTCTCCACAAGTAATAGATAAAATCCGATAAGAAAATCACGGTAAACTCTAATAATTTCCTTTTTGGCTTGAGTTTTTTTTTATAAAGTTTGATCCGTCTTCTTCACATAATCTTTATTAATGTTGCTTGTTATGGTTAAAAGTAAGTAGGCGTTTGGACATAGAAATTATATAAATTTTTAAAAAATAATATTTGAAGTTAAGTTGAAAAATAATATTTGAATTTGAAATTATGTTTGGACATGCATTTCTCTTGAAAAAATATTGGAACTTTGTGAGCGGGAAAAAAAAGTTTTTTATGCAAATTTTAAAAAAGTGATCAAAACCACCTTTTGGTTTTTGATAAACTCATTTTCCAAAAATTTCCAAAAACATGCAAAATTTCATGGATAATTCGAAAAAAGAAAAAAAAATTATGGTCAAACGGGGCCTAAGTATATCTTAAAAATTAAAGTCCTGCACATTAAAAGTGAGCGCGAGTTAAAAATATTGGAGCTTTGTGTTAAAATCAGCAGGATAAAGTGGAGCCTTGCTTTAAAAGTAAGCAAGGTTAAAAGTGGAGCTTATGAGTTAAGTATCTTAAAAAATGATTATTTTTTTAAGATACATCAGAAATGTTGAAAAATATGGTTGAAAATTTATTTCAACATGTAGTATTTGGACAAATTTTTTTTTGGACGAAATTCTTCATTATCATCAAATTGGTTGCAACTTGATCTTAGCCTGTCTTAACCTCACTGAACCAGTAGCTTTGATACAACTTATTTGGATCAAAATAATAATGCATCATGTAGAAGTTAGCAAAGCAAATCTTGACGATGATAATGAGACGATAAAGATAAATATATCAAAGAAGACATCAAAATTTAATATGATTTGGTCAATTAACCTACACCAGTCTACTAACTAAAAAAATTACTCGTGAAAATAAATTCTGCCATTATAATACTCTCTTAAAAGAATATTACCATCCACGTGGAGGGGTTTCTAAGCGCTTACACTTACTCTTTCACGTTGGGTCCCCTCGACCCAGTCATCGTTGACAACTGCAAGAGGTACCAGGTGACCTTTGGCCAAGTTCACCCCTCTTTTTGGCGCATCGTAATCATGCTGCGGTTCTTCTCCAGCAAAATCAAGGGGTTGTCGTTCACCCTCAACCATCTCATGAGACTATATCGATCGGACGCTTTCAAGGGTTGATCAAGATTCAACGTCGAGCTAAAAAAGCTTTGTTCTCGAGTATCTATGAGAACAAGGATCGGGGCTGGATGAGCCAGTTTGTTTGGGTGAGGACCTGTGACCTCATCCCAAAGAAAGAAATGTCAATCCCCGAGAAGTGGAACCCCGAGCATAAGTAACTTTTTACTCATCCATTTTTATGCTCCTATTTTTGCTTTATCTAACATCTTCGTTCGTCATGTAGTGGTTGCCTGGATTCCTCGAGCGGTCCCTGACCTCGAGGACTGGGTTCGAAAGTTGGCCTCGACTTCCTCTCATGTCGAGCACTGTTGGCGTAACCTGGCAAAGAGAAAATGGGAGGCAAAGAATCATGGTGAGTTTTTCTTCCTTATTTCCGAGGTGCCAACCATACTTCTTTTTCTCACCAAGTTTCCATTTGTGCAGGCCTGAATAAGGACGCGGTTTTGAGGCCCCAGAGCGGCGAGAAAGAGACTAAGTCCCCGATTTCAATACAGGGGAAAGATAATAAGAGGAAGGGGGTCTTGTCGTCTAAGGACCCCGAACCCAAAAAGGCCCAGCTCGAAGGACAAGGACGAAAATCATTCCTCTCACCATAGACTCAGTCCAAAGGCTGAGGGAAGAAGAAGAAGAATAAGAAGAAGACGGTGATGGCTCGACGTTGGTGATTCGACCAAGGAAGACCGGCGAAGCTGCCAAGCCTTCAAAACCAGAGGTGGTTATCGAGATCCAGCCTCATGATGAGGAGGCTTTGAATAAAAGTTCGGGTAAAGGCCCCGAATCGCCTGAGGTCGAGATTGTCCCTCGAATATCAATGAACATACCGGAGGGCGCCGGTTCTAAGACCCCGAGAGCCGATCAGAGTGCCCCGAGTGACTCGCTAGGGACAATGAAAACAGGTCATTCGCCTTCTCTACCGGCTTACTCTGAGGAGGCGATAAGAGAGGCTCGAGCCACGAGGACCCCCGACATAGGCCTATTTTTATTGTGGGATTCAGACGTCTCCGAGTCGCATTAATTTGGCTGTAACCTTTGGGTATGTCTCTTGGTATTATTTCCCGATAACACTTCAAACTTGTTCGAAGTCTTAGTCCCCAAGAATGATGGCCTCGGCCTATAAATCAAAGGATGCCTCTTTGAGGTCTTATGGTTTCGAGTTTAGATAATTCGAACATGTTGATTTTCGACAGCAGTCCCCGAGCAAGGGGTCGATCGTTCGAGGTGTATTGTATTTCGGCCCTTGATACATTTTTCGTGGAATATCATAAGTATGGAACTTGTAAAGTAGAAATTTTTTGCTAAAGCACCAGATTTTTGATAAGGAAAAGGACTTCTTTGAATAGTTCATACATGCGTACATGTTTTGCCATTGGAGCTCGGCTAATCTATATGGACACAGTTCATTCGACCGTTTGGCCCATTACAAAGTTTTCCTATCGCGGCCCTTCTGACATGAAGTATTTTTCCTTGAAACTAATCATCTGAGGGTGATGGCCCCCAATATTCGAGGTTGAATGTAAGGACACCTCGGATACTCTTAGTCAGCACGAATGATGGTTTCCTCGTTAAAAACTTTGCCGGAAAACCCCATTTGGGATAAAAACTGGTCGAAGGGAAAAAGAGTGCAACGCGTGCTTTAGGGTCCTAATATCTTCCTGCTTGATGATAACTCCGATATTTTTGCTCGAACACCTGAAAACAAGTTAGTGTAATATGTCAATGAAAAGGGAGAAGGGCATACCTTAACAGTAATATCGCTTGAGGAGTGAGATATTCCAATTGTTCGATAGTTGCTCGCCATTTATCGTGCCTAGCTTGTAAGATCCCTTTTCAATGATATCGAGGACTTGATAGGGTCCTTCCCAATTAGGACCGAGTTTTCCTTCATTAGGGTCTCGAGTGTTGATAGTGACGTTCCTCAGGACCAAGTCCCCGATTCTGAAGTGGCGTCCTTCGATTATAATACCTTTCGATTCGTTGTTTTTGCGCGGCCATTCGGACGAGGGAGGCTTCTCATTTTTCATCTAATAGTTCGATGCTAGTATTCATAGCCTCGTGATTTGATTCTTCCGTTGTGTATCAAAATCTGGCGCTGGGTTCCCCGACTTCGACTAGAATCAAGGCTTCGGAGACATTCGATATGCCCAAAGGACTTCGGGTAGAATTTCTCTCTATTTTCCCTTGGTGTCGTTCAACCTTTTCTTTAGATTCTGAATTATGGTTTTGTTCGTCGACTCGGCTTTCCCATTTTTGTTGGGATGATATGGTGTCGATAAGATTCTCTTTATTTTGTGATCTTCGAGAAACTTTGTTACCTTGCTGCCGATGAATTGCTTTCCATTGTCGCATACAATCTCGGCAGGTATCCCGAATCGACATATGATGTGATCCCAGATGCAGTCTATAACTTCTTTTTCTCTGACTTTATCGAAGGCCTGTGCTTCAACCCATTTAGAGAAATAGTCAGTCATAAATAAAATACATTTAGCTTTACCCGGGGCCGATGGCAGAAGGCTGACAATATCCATACCCCATTTCATAAATGGCCATGGGAATAGGACCAAATGAAGTTGTTCTTCGGGCTGGTGGATCATCGGTGCGTACCTTTGACACTTATCACATTTTCGAACAAACTCCTTAGTCTCCTTTTCCATACAATCCCAATAATATCCTGCTCTGATGATTTTGTGAACTAGTGATTCGGCACCAGAATGGTTCCACAAGTACCTTCGTGAACTTCTCGTAGGACATAATCGGTGTCCCTTGGTCCCAATCATACTGCTAATGGTCCGTCGAACGTCCTTCTGTACAATGTTTCGTCCTCAACCAATGTGAATCAAGCAGCTTTTGTTCATAGAGCCCTCGATTCTTTAGGGTTCGATGGGAGCTTTGCATTTTTCAAATACTCGATGTATTTATTCCTCCAGTCCCAATTTAAGCTCGTGAAATTTATCTCAGGGTGAACTTCCTCGATTACAGATTTTGAGAGGTGAATGACAGTCCCCTAGCCGATTTCATTGTGCTCGATTGATGATCCCAAATTCGCAAGGGCATCAACTTCACTGTTCCGCTCTCGGGGCACATGCTGCAAAGTCCATTCTTTAAAACGGTGTAAAGCTACCTGCAGCTTGTCCAAATAGCTTTGCATTCTATCCTCTCGAAGCTCGAAAGTTTTGTTTACTACCAGCAGGGAATCGCATTTGGCTTTGATGACTTCCGCTCCCAAGCTTTTAGCTAGTTTGAGACCTGCAATCATGGCCTCGTACTCGGCCTCATTGTTAGTAAACTTAGAAGTTTTGATGGATTCTCTAATAGTATCGCATGTGGGAGGATTCAAAATGATGCCTAGACCGGATCCCTTCACATTCGAGGCGCCGTCTGTAAAAAGGGTCCACACCCCTGATGATGTACCCGATTTCAACAAAAGTTCCTTTTCAACTTCGGGTACGAGGGTTGGCGTGAATTCAACCACAAAGTCCGACAAAATTTGAGACTTGATGGCGATTCAGGGTTGATATTCGATATCGTACCCACTGAGTTCGACGGCCCATTTGACCAATCGGCCCGATAGTTCCAGCTCATGCAAAACATCACGAAGTGGGTAGGTGGTTAATACACATATGGGGTGATATTGAAAATATGGTTTTAGCTTCCTACAGGCGCTTATTAAAGCAAGTGCCAATTTTCCTAAGTGTGGATATCTAGTTTCTGCTTCACCTAGAGTTCGACTTACGTAATAAACAGGAAATTGCGTACCTTGATCTTCTCGAACTAGGACACCACTTACCGCGATTTTCGAGACTGCCAAATATAGTAGAGTTTTTCATCTGCTTTTAGAGTATGAAGCAATGGTGAGCTCGAGAGGTATCGTTTCAATTCTTCTAACGCCTATTGGCATTCCGGGGTCCAGGCAAAATCGTTCTTCTTTTTGAGTAGAGAGAAGAACATGTGGCTCTGATCTGACGATCTCGAGATGAATCGGCCAAAGGCAGTTATCTGCCCCGTCAGCCTTTGTACAGGGTTAACGCTGTCCAGGATAGTAATGTCTTTGATAGCCTTGATTTTATCGGGGTTGATCTCGATCCCTCGATTAAACACCATGAAGCCAAGGAATTTGCCCGAACCGACCCCGAAAGCACATTTTTCGGGGTTGAGCTTCATGTTATATTTCCTTAATATCTTACACGTTTCCTGCAAATATGTCAAAATGGTCCATCGACTTACCTAGCTTGTCATCAATGTATACTTCCATCGACTTACCTATCTGTTCTTCGAACATTTTATTTACTAGGCGTTGGTAGGTAGCTCCTGCATTTTTAGCCCAAAGGGCATTACATCATAATAATATGTTCCATACTTGGTGATAAATGAAGTATTTTTTTGGTCTTCCGGGTTCATTTGAATTTGATTGTACCCAGAATAGGCGTCGAGAAAACTAAGGATCTCGTGGCCAGCCGTGGCGTCGATCATGCGATTGATGTTAGACAATGGAAAATAATCTTTGGGGCGTGCCTTGTTCAAATCCTTATAATCTAAACACACCCTAAGTTTGTTCCCTTTTTTAGGGACTACGACTACATTGGCTAACCATTCTGGATACTTTACCTCTCGAATGGACCCTACTTTGAGAAGTTTACTTACCTCGTCCTTGATGAATGTGTGCTTTACCTCGGACTGGGAACTTCTCTTTTGCTTCACCGGCCTGAACTTTAGGTCCAGGCTCAATCGATGTGTTGTTATCTCTGGTGGGATCCCTGTCATGTCTAAGTGGGACCAAGAAAAACAATCTATGTTATCAATAAGGAATTTAATAAGTTTTTTCCTGAGTTCGTGGTTTAACCCCGTTCCCAGGTATACCTTCCTCTCGGGCAGGTACTCGATCAATATAACCAGTTGAAGGTCTTCGACCGTTGATTTGGTGGCGTCTAATTCTTTGGGGAACAATGAAGGTTCGAGGGGTCAGAAAATATTCAAGTTCTTCTCTCTCTATTTCCTGCTTCCCTGATTCAGTCGAAGCTGGTGGTTGTGATTACTATTTGGCTTCTTGTTTCCCTTTGATGTCCGATCCTTTCAATGTTGACAGTGCCGATACCGGTGTTACCTCATCGACCGCGAACATTTTGTTTGCAGCATGCTGCTCTCCATATACTATTTTTACCCCGTCCAACGTCGGGAACCTTATCATTTGGTGGAGAGTCGAAGGGACTGCCCTTATATTGTGAATCCAGGGCCTCCCGAGTAGGGCGTTGTAGCTCATTTCGCCCTTGATTACGTTGAGCTTGGTATCTTGGATAGTTCCATCCACGTTCACCGGTAGGATGATCTCTCCTTTATTTGTCTCGCTGGCCATATTGAAATCGTTCAAGACCCGAGTTGCGGGCACGATTTGATCTTGTAGGCGGAGCTTCTCCACGACCCTCGATCGGATGATATTTGTTGAGCTACCTGGATCCACTAAAACACGCTTAGCTTGAACTTTATTTAATAAGATAGAAATTACCAGAGCGTCGTTGTGAGGTTGAGAAATTCCTTCTGCTTCCTCGTCGTTGAATGTCATGGTGCCTTCTAGCACATAATCTCAGGTCCGTTTTTCCATAGTAATCGATACTTAGTGCATTTGAATACGGGCCATTGTGGAATATTGACCCTGCCGACGATCATATGGATTACATGCTGCGGCTCATCCTGTTCATTTTTCCTGTTGGCGTCCCTTTCTCTGAAATGTTTCTTGGCTCAATCGCTTAGGAACTCTCGAAGGTGGCCCTTGTTGAATAGGCGGGCTACCTCCTCTCTTAATTGCCTGCAATCCACAGTCCTATGGCCATGTGTGCCATGATATTTGCACATCAAATTGGGGTTTCTTTGGGAAGGATATGTCAGTATGGGCCTGGGCCACCTAGTATCTTTGATTCTTCCAATCGCCGATACAATGCCCAATGCGTCGATACTAAAATTATATTTCGAAAATCGAGGTGCCTCTGTAGGATCGACATATTTATCAAAACCACTTTTGCTGATAAGTCCCCGAAAATTCTATCCTCGATCACTTCTTCGATCATTCCGGGAGGAATTGCGTCCCGAGCCGTTGTTCCTGCGATCTGCGATGTACGGTTGGTATCGGTCTTTGTTCGATCGTGGCTCCCTGTTGACGTCCCTCTGATTTTTAGCTGCTGACCTGTTTGGATACACTGAACCGGAAGGAGTTCCTAATTGGTCATCCTCGACCCTGATATTCAATTGCTACCGATTATGTACATCGGCCCAAGTCACCACTGGATACTCGATCAAATTTTGCTTTAGTTGACGTGATGCTATCGAACTTCGTTCATTCAATCCCTGAGTGAAAGCTTGAATGGCCCAACCATCCTTGACTGGTGGAAACTCCATGCATTCCATTTGAAATCGGGATACGAACTCCTTTAGCATTTCATTATCCTTCTATTTTACTTTGAAAAGGTCTGATTTCCTTGTCACAGCCTTTATGGCCCCGACATGTGCCTTTACGAAAGAGTTTGCTAACATGGCAAATGAGTCAATGGAATTTGACGGTAGATTATGGTACCAAATCATTTCCCTCTTCGATAGTGTCTCTCCGAACTTCTTCAATAAAACAGATTTGACCTCATTGTCTTCCAAATTGTTACCTTTGATGACGCATGTATAGGAGGTGACATGCTCGTTGGGATCGGTGGTCCCATTGTACTTTTGTATATTATGAAACTTTTTTGGGATGGGCTTCAGAGTCGTACTTGGGGGAAACGACTTCTGTACAAATTTTTTCAAATCCATTCCTTTCAAAATCGGCGGTGTCCCAGGTATCTGGTCAACTCGGGAGTTGTATGTTTTCACTTTTTTATCATTAGCTTCAATTTTCTTTTCTCCCGACTCAATTCTTTTGGTGAGCTCCTCGAGCATTTTTATTATTGCAGGATCGGTCCCCGATTTATTATTATTCGACCTCTGGTCAACTTGGCAGCGCCCCCAGTATCTGGTCAACTCGGGAGTTGTATGTTTCCACTTTTTTATCATTAGCTTCAATTTTATTTTCTCCCGACTCAATTCTTTTGGTGAGCTCCTCGAGCATTTTCATTATTGCAGAATCGGTCCCCAATTCATTATTATTCGACCTCTCTAGTACTGGCTCGGCACGGCCGATGGCTTCTGATTCGACCCCATTCGGAGTTCTATGTTATTTTGTAGATAGTAAAATCAAGTAACCCCAATTTCTACTGTATACAATAAGTTTACACTTGATTTCTGATTCTCCCTCATTTTCCTTCTATTGAAGTGATTTTCCTGTTTTTTCTTTCTTCGTCCTCCCTTATTTCGATCAAAAACATTAATTAATGAGTTTCAATTGTTTATATAATAAAGGGAACAAAGATGAGTCGCACTTTGAAGTTGGAGCTTCTATTCTTCTATACTTGGGTCAAGATTCTTACGGGGTTTGGAGCTGCAGTCTTGTTATGGAGGGGAAAGATAGACGTTGGGATTTGGACAATGGACTATAAAATATTTTGGAAAATGCAATAAAATAAGTAAAGAAAAGAGAGTGAGAGACAATAGTTTTAAATGCAATTAAATGAGAATGGTAAATAGGATTTTTTTTTGTGTGTGAGGTTTGGAAGTTTGTACACATACCAACAACTAATTATCATTAAAGGTTTTGCTTTCTTGGCTCTTTCGCCATTTGCCTTAAAACTCAAATGGGTCACCCCACTCTTGATTGTTTCCCTGTCCTAACATGTGAAAATGTAACCCCCAACCAAACCCCTCAACACACAAAATAGTGGTGACTGCAGTTTTTATCGATTCGTAATTGTTTATTCATAAAATTATTTTTAATATATAAAAATAGTTTTTTAACACTTTAAACTTACGATTATTTATAATCAGCTAACCCAATGAACTCTATAATTCATTTCTAAACCTAGTGTTTCCAATGACAATATATTTAATCTTATAATTTTAATGGAAAATGTTCAAATTTACAATTTGACCATCTGTTAAACTTTTAGTTCATTCATATAGATATCATTGTAAATTACCTTGTATTTGCTCTTATTAATTATTAGCGAAGCCAGAACTGTTAAATGGTTATATTCCATTAACCAGATTCTTTGAGATAAAGGTAAATTTTAATTACGGTTCAAAATTAACTTTAAATTGGAGCTCCATTATAAGTTAAAAGAAAGATGAGACTTTTTCTTAAAAGACGAGGTAAGCAGAGGCCGATCCAGGATTTGAGGCTTATGAGTTCCTATCGTAATTTTAAATTAATATACAATAATATCTGAGGTCACTGTCAGATATTTATAAATATTTAGTGAATTTCTTAGTATAAATACAGGCTCTATGCAAAAGTTACTAGGTTCCCGAAAACTCGTAGTCAATGGTCTAAATCCGCCCCGAAGGTAAAATTAGACAAAAAGAAAGTTAACGAAGGATAAAATTACGTAATCTCAGATAGCACAATGGCAAATTTGACCATTTTCCTTAATTTGAAAGTTTAACAAGTTAAATGTTAAAAACCTTAATAAATCGGATAATTAAGTTTAGATTGGCAATCTGTGTATCAATTCACGCATACAATCATGATGCTGACCCCTTCACCTTCATTCAACCGTCAAATTTTCCGCGGCTCTCTTACATTTTCCTCTAAGATATGTAGCAAGAAATAGATTGTAATAATTATATTTTGAATGTCTTCTGATTTTTTTGATTAATAATCTCCGTGTGAAAATAATTTTAAACAGCTTTTCTGAAAAATTATAAATAATACAATTACAATATCATACAAAATATAGTTGCGAAAGATGTTTGCACCGTTCTTATAGCACGATTCTGATTAATAAAGACTTCCTCTACATAAGACGTGCATCCTCCTCAAAGGGCAAATTTTGAATAGATATAGCTAGTGTTTGGTCATAAATTTTTAAATTTCTTTTGGAAAATCTAATTTAGGTGAAGTTTGGTTTGAAAATAAAAACGTGTTTGGACATCTGAAAGATTTGATGCGGAAGACAAAGAACAATATTGGAGGAAAAACTCTTGCTCTTCTCATTAATTCCACGAGTATTTACAGACAAAGAAGTTAGAGAAATAAGAGAAAACCTAAACCTAATAGGAGATCAAGACAAGAGAAAACCTAAACCTAATAGGAGACCAAGAGCTAAACTCTAATAAGGAAAATATTACACATTCCTAATTAAACTCTAATTCTTTCCTTATCACTAATTCTTTCCTTATCATCCCCCTCAAGTGGGAGCATGAAGATCACGAATGCCCAACTTGTCAAGTATCTTGTCAAGTAAGAGCTCAAACTGTGATTTTCCCAATGCCTTTGTGAAGATATCGGCCAGT